>BGPR01023469.1:0-14751 GCA_013235015.1 Araneus ventricosus | reverse complement strand
TCGAGTTATTCAGGAAAACTAAAAAATGGGGGATGAAATCCAAGATGACGCCGCGAACTTACCCCCCAGGTCCGGGAGTTTTAGTACGTTCATCATACGCCCCTCAGGAACATGCGTACAAATTTCCAAAACTATATTATTTTTTGTTTGTTTCAAACCCTTCGCTGACTGGACCAAAAATCCCACCTTAAATTAACAGTCGTAATGTAACCACTTAGATGTGGTGCCATCTATTATTCGAAAAGAAAAAGAGAAACAGGAAGTGCAGGCAGAGTGCATTTTTAAGATTAAAAAAACTTACAGTTTGAATTAATACCTTAATAAATAAAAGGAAACGGTAAAATAAAAAGACATCATTAGAAAATATAGTAGCAACCAATAATTTTTTTATAATTCTATTATAATTAAATAAATTAATATTTATATTCAAGACTACTTTCAAGAGTAAGATCTTCCCCAGATAGCAATTTTAGTTTGCAGCAAGCTTGCCACAAATTTGTCATGACAAGAGTGCAAGTTTGCGACAAATTTGTCGTGACAAGAGTGCAAGCTTGCAGTAAGCTTGCAGCAAGTTAACGAAAGCTCCGAAGTCACCATGAAACGAACTTGCAGCAAGTTTGCCGTGTCAAACTCATTGCAAATTATAGCAAAAACAGAACACGAACACAACCTGGGATAGAACTCGCGACCTCCCGGTTCCGAAGCGGAGACGCTACCATTGAGCCAGTTGAACTCAGCGAGTAGAAGATAGATTTCGCTAATACATCGTTCGATTCGATTCGTATACGATTTATTTTTAACTATTTTCTGGATTTCATTAATTTTTTGAGTTGAGAATATGATTTGAAGTCAAAGAGAGAGCGATTTTCGCTAATAACTACTTTTTGCTAGTAGAATAAATTATCAAATTAGACTGTAATTACTTTAAAATGGGACAAAATGTCTAGTTATTATTGTTCAACAAACACTGACTGTTTTTTAGATTTAATTTTGTTTATAAACGTTGAAATTTTAACATTAAGAAAAAGGCGACATAGTTTTTTTTAAAGTGAGAGTGATATATTTAATAAAATGATGGAAAATGTTTCAAAAAATTTTTTTATAAAAAAGTTATTTTTTTCACAAATTATCATTGATTTATTGAATTAATAAAAAAGAATTACGGTCTAGGAGATGCTATTAAAAATCGGATGTTTTTTAAACAGAGACAAAGATAATTATCTCTTTATTGTGCTATCTTTGCAGGAAGCTTGTTTTGCAAAATTGCAGCAAGTTTGATTTGCAAAGAGGTGGCGCTACTTGTCACATCGAACTTGCTACAAGTTCGATTCAAGTTTGACGCGTCAAATTTTGCCATGACAAGTCAAAATCAAACTTGCAGCAAACTTACGTGCTATCTGGGTCAACGCCCTAAATACTGTACGGGAAAAAGGAACAGTAGAGATTTTTTTAGAAAATTACAGGCAGCTACTAAAAATTAATTTCTGTTATTGCAAAAAATTTTAATTCTGTTAGCTTGACTAAAATTTACGTTCCTAAAGACCATAGGATCTAGATTTGAATGAAAGTCACAAAAATTTTTACAAGTAAAGTTAAAATCATCTCTCTTGTCAAACAGGCCAAGTAAGGTTTTCTGTTCAGAAATTTCCTATCTAAAAAGGTACCTATATTTTGACTTAGATTCGTTTTATTTAGTTTAAATTCTTTTGGATAACAATTAACAATGAAATATCAGTTGTCAGAATTTAGAATAAGAAGATCATCAATGAACCTGTAGCCGCAAATTAAATTGTTTCTAATAATTTTATTCTCAAAAAAGTGCAGAAAGGCATTTGATAGTGCACTGGAGAATGGAATAACGCCCATTGGAATGCCTGAAATCTGTTTATAATAGTGCATGCCATTAAAAAGGTAGTTTTCTTTAACGCAAAAATTGCATAGTTTGAACCTGTCAGTTTTTTCTATAATAGAATCCTTAAGAAATTCATTAACATAGAGAGGGAAACTTCCATTAATTTATAATGTGGCAGATTAGTGTAGAGATTTTCGTAGTCAAATGTAATTCTTTTCTAAATTGTAAATTCTGTTACTATTCAGGAAGTCCAAAACTTGAGCGTTATTTTTAATAATGACGTTATCTTCTTTCATAATTTCATTTAATAGAATATTTAAAATTTGAAGAAGTGCTTACCAATAAAATAACTATTACAGCCGATCACACGTAACAAATCTAAAGCCAGTAGGATTCATATGAAATTTAACATTTGGAAAAAGATAAGGAAAATTTAAAGAACAGATTTTAGTTTTGAGTCTAAATCAACATGTTATTACAACAAAATCAAATTAAAAGAGTTGTGCTGCCATCTATGATGCACCTGTGTAAATAAACTGATTTCGGAGCCATAAAAATTGGAATTTCCATGGATTCTTATCGCAAAAGTGTAGCTCGTCTGAGATACGGGCGCGAAAAAATTTTTCCAATTGTCTATCCGTATGAGAGAACGAACACGAAATATTAACCGGCTAAAGGACAAATCTTTGTATGGGAAAATAACTGCAAAAGAAACGTGAGTGGCCAATTTTGATCCATCTGTGTAAATTGGAATATAGTCTTGATAACGCTGTCTATGGTCAAGGAAGATTTGTTCATTGATAATACCTGTTCTGCCAGATTTGATAAATGTTTTAAATAAAGGTTCTAAACTGCCCGTTTATCATGAATTTTTCAAGGAGGGAAATTATATTTTAGCTGTGAAGGTGCATGCAGATAAAATGGAGTAAGTCTGAAAGGATGTTATGAAATTCTGTAGAAAACACAGATATAAATGATTTCTTGGCTTCCTTCAATCGAAATAAAAATGTGCGAAGCTTAAAATAATGAAATGAATTATTCGTATTTGATTGAATTTTAAAATAGTAATTCACAGACAGCAGCTGCCTTCTCACTTCAAGTGCGGCGGGCTTTTCACAGGGGGCGTCCTGATGGCTCCAGAAGAGAGACGGGGTGCTGTGTGACGAACCGGATCCCATTTCTTTAAAACATTATATATGTTTTCGATGCAAAGGATCGCCGCAGAATGCTTTCTGCTTAGTACCACCTGAAAGAAGCAGAACTGAAGCAAGAACTGCTAGAAATGTGAAATGTTTATTTCTCTGGGAATCTGCAAATTTTATGGACAGAATATAAGCTAAATATTTTTGAAAAAGTTCATACGAAAATTAATGCAAACTATTTATTGTGTATTGCAAGAAGTTCTTTTTAAAGAATACATACAAGTATTTTTGTATTAATTTAGATATTTCAATCACAAAGCTGTTAATAGTTCGGATATTGCCCTTAAATTCAAATAGCAAAGGAAACTATCTTCTGTAAAATGTGGTTTTCGAATTAAATAAATTTTCCACTCGCTTCAAAGAAAAGACTCTTTTTTACAAAAAGGATTCACAGTTTAATTATACTCCAGAAGGAAGGACCATTACAGCTAAAAGCAGAGTTTTCGAAATTTCAGATATTTCCGTCAACGGACGCTACGTTATGACCTTCAGAGCGGATTGTGTTCTAACGATTTTTGGAAACTTTTTAATGCACACCGTTCCTGTTATTATTGTGAAAGATTTAAGAAGTCAGAAACTAAATGCATGCCATTTACGGGTAGAAACTGGTTCTGACATTGTTCACTATTTACTTTTATGAATACACGCATTTTGGGCATAAGTAATATTCGTTCATAAGTTTCTTTCAGACCTTTAATGTTAATTAATAGTTGTGTATTGCTTTCTTGAAAGAAATAATTCGAAAAGAAGTAAGTATGGTTCAGAGATTTATGTTTTCTAAATGATCTGTGCTATGCGTTTTTAATATTAATCACCTTTGGACATAGCATTATTAATTTGAAATGAAAGATTGAAACGAAAGAGAAAATTCATATTTTTTTTAAAGCATTTTTGAACTTATTAACTGCATCTTTCAAAGCAGTGGGTTAATTATTTATGAAGTTTTTCGTAAAACATCTTCATCTGCTTTTACTGCTTTAACTGGTTTTTAAGTAATTTTGAGGAAGAGAAAAGAACACGATATGTTTTCATTTTATTAAAAATAATGATTCTTTTTGTGTGAATACAAATAAATACATTGGAATTTGTTCAAAGCTTTATTACAAAACAACTATAATGATCTTCAATACAGGAGTAGAAATACATTCTAATTCTTTACATATTGCGAATTCAATTTACTTTGGTTTTACTTTCATTTCCACACTTGCCAAATTTGCATATTGTCGAAATCCATACCAGAAAACGGTGTCGACATTAGATTTGCCAGGTTGGTAGATTCCATTTAGGTTACTAAAATATCTTCCATACCACCATCCTCCCTTGTATTTGTTTGCTCTCTCAGTATCGCCTTTGTCTTTCGTGGAGAAATCAATATTATTCTGCATGCTGTCGCCTAGAAATGTAACACATAATAGTGAAGTCTTGGAATCAGTAGCTGAGCACAAACAAAATTATTTAATGATAAGTCGTTTAAATCGTTTGCTGTTAAGAACTTCATCGTTTGGGCTAGAAATTTGAGCTAGAATGATTATTTTTTTTGCAAACCGGATTACTTTCAATGACAAGCGGGAATATTAAAAGAAAATTGTGAAAAATTAAGGCTGTGATATAAATAATCTAATCAAATTGCAATTTATTACCACGTTTATAATATACAAGGTAATTCAAAATTGGAGGAACAGACTTCTTATAGGGATCGGGTACACCTAAACGACTCGGAATCACATAGCAATGCAGAGACGGAAATGGAATCCTAACGATATAGGACGATTTTTTCTTAATATGTCTGAATTGGTTTCATTCCCCTATAAGAAAATCCTGTCTTTTCCTCCTCTGTTTTGTTTCTGTTCTGCCTCTTCTGCGAATACAGATGGCGCCAGGGGACTAGTGTTTATTTTTTAACTACTTCTTCTTGGAGAATATAAGCGTGGGTTTGTGCTCACGCAAAGGTTTTTCTCTTCTTTCAATTATGATCAATGGGTAGGGTTTTTTGTTTTGCTGCTGCAATTGCGCGCTACTTAAACATTGTCTTCAATTTATCTATTTTTTCATAAATTGTAGTCTTTAAATTTTTTTGTGTATTAATTTAAAAATATTTATGTTCTAGTTTAAAGTTTAAATTTTGATTCCTTTTTTAAATATATATTCTATTTTTCTTGTTGATTGTTTTTATGCTCTAACGATATAGGGGTGTTGTTAGGGGCTGTCGCAGGGAAATCGCCGACAACCCCCTCAGAGGTGTTAGGATGGAAAATAGGAATTCACCGTAATCACAAATTGACATTTAGTGACCATAAGAGGAAACAAAGTCATGGCATTCCTGATAATGAAGTTACTCGAAGTTTCGAAACGTGGGTACCATATGGAATCTGGGACGTACTGAAATACGCCGGGCATCCATCGGACGTTTGCGGTAGCCACGAAGATGCGCCATTTCAAAATGCCCCTACTACCTCTGATGAGATGGAGGATAAACAAAGATGTAGGTATGACAAGCCAATAAAGACAAGACCTCAAACAAACGTGCAAAACTCTAGATGGTACGTACCAGGCACGTAGCCAGGCAACTTCGGGCAACTTTATTGTCAGGAAACGCATGACTTATTGTACGCTTATGGTCTTTAAATGCCAATTTATGATTACGGTGAATTCCTATTTTCCATCCTAACACCTCTGCGGGTGGCTGTCGCTAACACCCCTATATCGTTAGAGCATAAAAACAATCAACAAGAAAAATAGAATAAACTTAGAAAGGAATCAAAATTTAAACTACAACATAAAATTTTTTAATTAATACACAAAAAAATTTAAAGAGTACTATTTATGAAAAATAGATAAAATGAGGACAGTGTTTAAGTAGCGCGCAATTGCAGCAGCAGAACAAAAAACCCTACCCTATGATCATAACTGAAAGAAGAGAAAAAACCTTTGGGTGAGCACTAACCCACGCTAATATTCTCAAAGAAGAAGTAGTTATAAAAGTGAACACTAGTCCCCTGGCGCCATCTATATTCGCAGAAGAGGCAGAACAAAAACAAAACAGAAGAGTCAGAGACAGGAATTTCTTGTAGGGGAATGAAACCAATTCAGGCGTATTAAGAAAGAATCGTCCTAATCGTTAGGATTCCATTTCCGTCTCTGCATTGCTATGTGATTCCGAGTCGTACCCGACCCCTCCAAGAAGTTTGTTCCTCCAGGTTTGAATCACAATGTGTTTTGATTTTTGATAAATGTTTAAAAAATTTCTTTCATGTGGAGATTCAATGAATGCATCGTGAATTATTTTTTTTCCTGATGTTTTCGGCACTTACGGTTTCATGAGTTAGCATTAACGTCTATATTTCTGATATGAAAACAAATTCTTTTCGTCCTGTTATTATTTTTAATGCTGTTACTGCTGTTGTTATTTTAAATAGTCTGGAATATTGGAACCAATATTTTCCTGAAATTCTCCTCCAGAAACGTTACAAATACTGAATCACAATTTAGTTAAAATCAATAAGTTAGCTAATAATTAAAATCTGGAAGTATTAAAATATGTTGTTGTTATTAGAAACACACAAATGCAGAGAATTCGATATTTCCAGTTTATTATGAAGTGTGTGCAAATATCGAATTCGAAATTTGAATCACAAAATTCCGGCTATACAAACACGAAACGAGTGACGTGAAATAAATGCATGAAAAATAAAGAAAAGTGTGTATTATGATGTGTCCTGCATTGGGTTTGATTAAAAGACTTTTATAGGTACGGAAGCATTCTTTCAACGCAAAAAAATTCACATATTAAATCTTATTCAGTAACACATGACGAGATTCGATAATCCTGGGAATCTGTATTAATTGGTATGTGAGCTATGTCAAAACAGGAAAGTTAATATAAAGTCGGTCTTTCTTGTCTCTTTACCTATGGAAAAAGGTAATACAAACCTGCACATAGAATTTAATGCAATTAAGAGAAAATTTGATACGAGACTGAGTTTTACTGTAAAACAGTGTGACTAATTCTGGAAATATTGAATTATAACTAAATAAAGAGAACTATTTCGTATTTTTTGTTTAGAATCGAATCTAATCAAGAATTATTTTCAATCAGAACCAAGCAATTTGAATTCTAGAATGACTCAACTTAGTCGAGATGTATCTTCACTTTAGTAATTGTGGTGTTTTGTGAATCTCACGAGAAAAAATTTGAAAGTAAGAATGTTTTCCTCTTTCGTCATCTCCCACGTCAACAGGCCGTCATTCGATATCAATGAAAAGCATTAGCCGCAACTGATAGAAATCAGTATGAAAGATATAAGCGTGGGTGTATTCAGAAAGGCAGCGGGGAATCTACTGTTTTTCAGCGCGATGAATCTTGACTTCGAGGGGAATTACAAATTTTGTATTTTGGGCGAATATAGATTATTTAAGCATTTAATTCATTAAGGAATTATGTGGTGAATATTACATTGAAAAAGAAGTAATATTTATATTTTTCCGTATTATAGTTTTTATTTAAATTTATAAAACATAAAATTAGTTAAAATAATAAAGCTGTGACTGTATTTTGATAATTTAAAGTCATAAATTTCGTTTGCTTGCCAAAGAGAATTTTTCGTAAAATCATTGATTCTCTTCTGTAAAAGTTCAACTGCTATGTGCGGTCTTAGAGACCGCACTACATTTTCAAATCGTCATTTCCTCCCTGAAATCGGAACTGTCCTTCCTATTACCTTCCGAAACTAGTCAGCCAAGGTCACATAAGCAGTTTCCCATTTCTAGCTTTATTAGTTTTTTAGTTACACATGTTTCCTCTTTAAGTTGTCTGAGAGACCGCTCACAGCAGATGCGTAAGAGATTTTGAGAGTGACAGACGCTATCTATCGGATGTTCGTTTCTTGTAAAAGTGATAATTATGGCTTCCAAATTTACGAGGAACCGGCTCGGATATTTCACACGAAAAGAAATCGAAGATCTTGTTAATAATTTTTCCGATGCAGATTACTTTTATTCAGAAGATTGTGTTTAGTATTGACAGCGAACGCAAAACAGAATCTGAGCTTTCTAGAAATAAAGATGATAATTTTTTGAAAGATTGTGAACAAGATAAAACTTTTTATGGAAAAAAATCAATCTAAGTGGTGGAAAAAGGAACCAAATCGGGCAGCACGAACACAAAATATAATATTATTTCCATCTTCGTGGTCTCAATCATCCTGCAGGAATAGACTCTAAAGCAAGATACTTAGATTTTTTTTGATGAAGGTGTGATCAACTTAATCGCTAAATGGACTAATGTAAAAATTAAGGGCTATTTTGATCAGAATGAAATATTCTGATCAATATAGGCGTTAATTGAGGGATACTAATGTCCAGAATGAAAGTGAGAAAAATAATTTTTTAATCAAGAGGAAGAATGATAAAAAGAAAAATATTCAGTCTATACCGTAAGTAAGAAGAGTAAGTTACAGTAGAAATGCTCCTAGTAAGAAGATGAAAACATCTAACAAATGTGTGAAATTAAAAGTGTCAGTGTTCTCAAAAAATGTGTTTTGACTGTATTCTATGTCATAATTCTTTCTTGTAAAGCAAGGTATCTTCATACACATAATTAAATTCCTTGTTCTAGCATTATGGTACAATTGTCTGTAATACTTACTAAACGCATATATTTTCATGAATGTTTAACAAAATTAACAGTAATAGTTATTCTTTTTATATGATATAATTTGCCTAAAATGAGAAGATCTATGTTTTAAAAAATTATTTAAATGAATTAGAGTTCCATAAATATACATAAGTTATCCATAAGATGTCATAAAAGTGCATAAAATAACTATTTTTAAGCGTTTTTTCTACAGAGGTGTATGAGACCGCTCACACTAGTTAAGCCAGAAACGTTTTTACGGCAGTTAAAGATTAAGTTTCCTGCTTGATATAGCTTTACACTTTTCCAATAAAATTAGCAGTTAATTAGAACTTTAACTTATAATTATGAGTTATAACGAGGCACCTATCACCAAACATGAAGCAGTTGTGTAATCATGATTATTAAACATTATTTAGATAGTCTCTTCAAAGTCACATACTATATTCTGTTTATTTCATTTTTTGTTCGATTTTAAGAAATGATTGCCTGTTAACTTTAACCTGGTAACACGATAATCTTCTTCAAATTCGTAACTGAAGATAATAGGTTGCAAAGTTGACAGATTTTTTCCCAAGAGAGATATCTAAGCTAGTGGTTAGGAAGGCAGATGAAGATTCTCAAGATTATGTGTATGATAAAGATTTGCTTATAAATTGATTTATGATGGATCCTGAACAACTCCGGCCATTTCTTCACAATTGAAAAAGGATGATGATAGTAACTTGCATGATGTTTATTTTGGAATAAGAAAACATTTTTTTTTACTGCTGAATATCAAAATTATATTTTCCAACATTCGAACAGTTGTCAAACTTAAAGAAGCCCGGATAAATAAAAAAAAATAATACGAATTTAAATATAATCTTCAGAATGCATTCGGCTTCATAGAAGATATACTGTGTCTGCGACCATGATGGAACGAAATTTCATAAAAAACGATACGACTGGACTGGTAAAACAGAAAGTGCAATAGAAAATACCAGCAACAATTTAAAGAATTGTGAACAAAATATTCGTTACACAATTTGACCAGGCAATGCTGAGTTAAGGAACTTGAAATGCATCGAAATTGTTTAGCTTCAGAATTCTTTGATATCCAGAAAGAGGCTTAGGAAATTCAGTATATCCTGATAGGTCCTCCGTTGGCAAGACCAACATACAGTTTAACACTTAATAAGAAATAATTTTTAAAGAGAGACATGGTTGAGAAGTAGTTTGATAAAATTAAGGATAATATGCCCATATGAAAAGCACAGCAGGATTTATACCGGGTAAGCGTGCCTAGGTAAAATCACATCCAGATACCAAAGCTCAGCAGAAGAAAACGAAAACAAAATTTAATCCCCTTCGCGATTGAACATAATATTTTTTTCAACAATTCCCATTTCTTATATAATTGCTTCTAGGGTGAACTCTCTGTTCCTTTAGTTGCTCATCACAATTCCGCGCTGACGCCAAATTATGGTCAGGAATCCCAGCCTGAATTGCTACTGCGAAGAATGGGACAGTTATTGAAGGCATTTATTTAAAGACAAATACTGTGGTCTGCTTCCCCCCCAGGCTGACTTCCTCCCGCGTAGATCCGAACTTTCCGGGCTTGTATTCATTGAATTCCAGTGCTGCTTTCCCTCACCCTTGAAAAATAAGCCAAAAGCAAGAACAACCGAAGACATTTTTTCAGAAGACGGTAATTCCACCCTTCAACCTGCACTGAGGGGACGCATTCCAGCAGATTGAGGGAAGTATGTGACAAACTAAGTCGAAAGACCCAGAAGTTCAGTATGCTAATTAGTCTGGTGCGATGAGCTCACATGCACACACTAAAATTTTGTTTCCGTATTAAATTTTAAAAGTGTTATAGAGGCAATTTGTTTTCATGAGAAATTGAAGAGATGTCCAAGAAACGGCAATGAATTTTAATATCTTAAAGAACTTGATATTAATTCAATGTACTTGTTAAATTTAATACATTGTGTATCTTAAAACATTTTTATGAAAATTTTAATGAACATATTAATTCAAATGATTTTTTCCGATGTGAGTGATCTCTTATATTCAAGAAAAAGGAATTCAATTTTTTTTCCGAGAGAAGTATATTTATTCCTACTTTTTAAATGCGACTTTTATTCTAAAGAAAAATGGGTCCATAATACAGCATCACAAGTGTAACATAAAATATTTTACAGAAATAAGAATCATTGCTGTATTTTGAAATCGTGTGATGCAAGTTTAGTGGATATAATATTCATTCAAAAGAATAAAAGTATAAAAGATTTGGTATTATGCTCCTTTATTTGCCTTGTAAATAGATAACTAACTTCTTCGTTATTTCCTAAAATTTTTAACTGTCTTCATAATGCTATTTTCTTTATTTTTTTACCGTTTTTATATTTTAGAATAAACCCTAGATTCCTCTTTTGATATAGAATTTTCTACATTTAATAATAGGAAGAATATCAGCCATATTTAACTATACATAATTTTGTAACATTTCAAATTATCTTAGAATTGCTTACCAGCATTTCCTGAGTAACCACTGATGTTAATGCGGTAATTGCCATTTGACAAAGTAAAGCTCTGATAGAGTGCAAAGCCTTTTTCTCCTGCAGCGTCTACCAAATCGAAACGTATTTTGCATCCTTTGAGGCACAAAACACGTATATTTTCATTACCTAAGAAAAGCGAAAGCAAATAATTAGAAACTCCAATGCAATGCTGCAAATTTTTCGATTGTACTTTTCTGTTCTTAAAAAAAATGTAAAATTACGCACCTAACCAGAACTCTTCAGAAATGTTCCCGAAACCATTCTTGTAGCTTTCCCAGTCCCTATAGAAATCTTGTTGAACTGAAAATTTTCCTCTTCTTTGGATCAGCTAGAAAAAAGAATAAAGATTTTATAAGAAAAAGAAAAACAAGCAAACTTAATAAAAAGTATTATTGTGAAAAGTGGAATAGAATTCCATCTATCAGACTTCATCAAGGGTCACCAACAGGTATAGATTTTAAAAATTGGCTCTTTTTCTTCAAGAGGCCTGACTTTCGTCAAAACAGAATCCTCTTGCGACCCGTAAGACCCAAAGGAAAAGAAAGACAAAAGAAGGACAATCGACAAAAAATGCCGGAATGGGCCCAAAGTTTGAAATGTTTTGTAAACAACGTGTATTTTCAAATTATTTCTAAAAATATGAAAAAAAAATTTGCTTTCTATCTAAGCACAAACAAGTGAAGGGTGTTAATTAACAGTAAAAAAACATTATGTATGTTAAGAAAAATTTAGGTCTCCCGGAATCTACATGAAAACCTTACTTTTTCTGCAAAATATACATTTTTTTTCAATTTTCAAACCATCCTTTAGGTTAATATCAGTTATTTTTATTTATAATCCATATAGCAGTACAGCTTTTTAAAATAACGAAAACAGCATTTGGTGAAATCGCAAATACAGTAAAACCCGGGTTAACCTAACTCTGGTTAATTCGAAACCCGAATTATACGAAATGCCTCGGAAATCGTAATCCAGAAACCACGTACTGTACCACATGGAAATATGAAGGAACATTTGGGTTTTTGCGCAAACTAAAAGTCGGCAATATCGGACACAAGAAATCATAAGTGATTAAAATAAGTGCGAACTAATAATGTTGTAAAATGGGATAAAGTATGGAACAAAAAATAGGAAAATCATTTGACTCTTAAGCATATCTAAGCACTTAGCATTATTGATAAAAGCTTCTTTGCATAGGTGAATGGTTGCAGAAGGAGGTATATGACCGTAGGGGTATGCGAAAATAAAAAAAGTAATCAAGCGAAAAAATGTTTTGGTTTTTTAAGCCTTTCCAAGAAGGACAATGAATAATTTTAGAACTCTAAAATTATTATTAATGGGCATTAACAATATTATTTACGAGATTGTTTATCTATGGCTATCAGGAGCATTATGCTAAAAACTCGCGGGTGAGAATATTGCTCCCGACGGAGGGTTAAATTTGATAACGAACATAAGAGTGACCTACAAAGAGGATTTTGATTTCGTCTTAAACATAAAACTTTTCAGAATTATATATTGTAATTAGATACATGATAGCAATAGACGTTCATGGCTTAACCGAAAATATCGTTATCCGAAACCCCCCTCTTTAGTTCGATTAACCGTGGTTGTACTGTAACTATACTCAGGTGTCAAGTCATGTCGCTTCAGCTAGAAAATGTGACCGTAGATCCATTTCGAATAGAGCAGGAGCTCAACTAGCAAGTGCTGTTTGCAGGGTTTAAATGGTGTTAAGTCAGAAAATCAGCAGCAGTAAAAGATAAATCGAAGGTTTTTCGCGAGAGGGTGAAATACCGTCAAGATTCAACTCACACCTCGTAAAAAATTGCACTCAATTTTGATGCTTCAAAATATGAAACAATAAATAAAGAAATTGTAAGTGGTAAATTTGAGAGGACAATTGTATAAGAAGAACGCAGATCTTTGGTTGAAGAAGTAGATCGACATATTTTTTTACATGTAACCCCAGATAGGGGCTCTGGGAAGATATAGAATCATGAATTCTAAGACTTATGGAAGAAAACTAGATAGATGAGAAAAGTTTTAAAGATTTGGCTGTGATGGTACCGCAACAAATACTGGAGCCTCGAATGGATCAATTGAAGTGTTCAAAAATGCTATAAAACATCTATTAAAGCTGTGATTTGTTTGTTTCATTTAATTTTAGAAGATGATATTAAGATTCATTCGACTCTACAGAAAAATGCTTTTATGGTACTCTTTGTAGTCTACACTTATGTTCTTTATCAATTTTAACCCTCCGTCGGGAGCAATATTCGCACAGGCGAGTTCATGCACAATGCTCCTGATAGGCAAAGGTAAACAATATCGTAATTAATATTAATTTTACCATTCTAAGATTAATCACTGACCTTCTGGGGAAGGCTTAAAAGAAAAAAAAGATTGGGGGTATCGTTGCAAAAAAAAGTCTCGCCCTCTTGATTATTTCTGTTTAGTACAGTACGTGTTTTCTGGATTTGCGAATTCCTATGCATTTCGGATAACACGGGTTTCGGTTTACTCGAGTTCGTTTAGCCGGGGTTTTACCTGTATTTGCGATTTCACCGCAAGATATTTTCTCTATTTCAAAACGCTGTACTCATATATATAGATTATGAATAAAAGAACTGTTATTAACCTAAAGGATGGGTCGAAAATTGAAAAATAGAGTATTTGGCAGAGAATAGATTTTCATATAGATTCCGGAAGGCCTGACATTTATATAAAATATATGTCTTTTACTGTTAATTAACATGCCCCCCCAAGGTAGTTTTTATCAATAATGTTAAGGTTAGCTTAAGTCAGCTTAAAAGTGAAATGACTCGAATTAATAACATTTGCGTGTCTGCCAAACAAAATGAAATCTGTATTGCAATTATTTTTATTTACATTTTAACTTATAAGGATAGCTAAAATTTACACTTCGTAATAATCCACTGTTCAAGTGGTTTAGTTATTGAATAGGAAGTATTCACTTCGAGGAACAAAATTCACTAACTTTTTTAATTCCTTATTATTTTTTTATGTCCGCCATTTAACAACTTTGGTTTCGTGTACCTCCAAATGGTCCTTCGAGTACCCCCAGGAGTACGCGTACCACAGGTTGGGAACCTCTGGATTAAAGGAAAGAATATAGCAATTCTATGCTGGAGATAAATTTCTTGGGATCAGCTTGTAAATGCTCTTCGATCCCGTATGCAAAGCAGGATCTTTCTTCTGTCTTGTGGACGTTACAGTATTTGTAAACTCCGCTAGAAAATAGATGAAATTCAAATTACCGTCCATCCTCCGTCGTCTGTCTCCATATCGCAGTAGACTCTCAGTTGCTTTCTAGTTGTGGGAGATTCCCCCGTCCATATCGTGTATATTCCGCTCTTATTGCGTCCGCTTGCTAAGATGTCAGAACAGTCCTTGTGTTTCCTATCTTTTACAATCTTGTCATCTTTATCAATAGGTTTGGAACCTGAAAAAAATATTTCAAATCCTAAGCAGATTAATAAATTCAATTGGAAT
>BGPR01023468.1:9636-24198 GCA_013235015.1 Araneus ventricosus | reverse complement strand
CAACCAACCAATCTTTCGTATGAATCATTAATATAACACCTGTGCTTGTTTTAATTCTGCATTGATGCAATTGAAGAATAGCATGTTTTCCTTTTCTGAGTTTCGAAATTTGTTCTTTATAAGTGTACTGCGATGTTTAAATGCTTTATTCATTTATATTACCAGCCATATTACATAATACCAATCTGAATATTCCAAAAGTAACAGGTTTTAGTTTCCTTTTCATGAATTGTAAATCTGCCTGTGGGATTGTTTCTGGTACACTTTAAGCAATTGTTCATTTTACAAGTTTGGGAACACAAAATGTTTGATGAAATCCTACCTTTTGAATATTAAAATTTCTGGTTCAACTTACTTTCAGTTTATTCCTTTTATTGTTGTGAAGTGTTTTAAATGCATATGATTTTTAAGGACAGTTCTCAATAATATGAGTATTCATGCTGTTGATATTAATGTTTTCAATTTTTGCTTTAGGAAGAATTAATTGCAAGTCTTAGAAAGAAATTGGATATTTTGCTGGAAGAAGAAGCTGCTCTGCAAGATGAGTTACGACAAAATGAGGAGTTAGGAAATAGCCTTTCAAATAAATTGGAAAGCACAGCCACCCAAAATGAATTGAAAAAATTTAGAAATCATGTTCAAGAATTGGAAAAAATTACTAATTTATTATTATCCTTATCTGGAAGATTAGCACGGACTGAAAATGCTCTTTTGATTTTGCCATCTAATGCTTCTGCTGACGAAAAGGTAAATTGCATTTATAATGATATTGACTTTTTTTAAAGATTGGTAAACATTCCTGTTAGTGAAATGTTTTTTTGTTGTTGAATTTACATGGTTTTAAAAACAAAAAGGTATTGCATTTAACTTATATATATTTAATAAACAACCAAATACATAAAGAATTAAGAAAGACCCCCACTGTTAAATTATAATTAGCTCAATGGTTTAGAATTACATAAATTTTAAATTTCAGACTGATTTAAAATACACTGATTTTTTTTTTTTTTAAGCAGAATGGATTTTAAAAGTCTTACGATTTTATTTGAAATTAGTAATCTGACTGTTATTTTCAGTAGACTTTCCAGTTTATTCAATTATATATTTTTTGGTTTTCAGTAGTTTAGGATCCATGATGAGAAAATTGCTTATGTTTACATAAGTAATATGATTGAATTGTTTGTAATTAAATTTTAACTATCAATTAGGATTGGAATACTTTTCTATGCATCCCTTTGTCTACTTTTGGAATTACATTCCTTTGGAAATAGTATTGGCATGATGTGTGTTGTGTGTGTGATGTTTTATGAAAAATTGGCTCAAAAGGCTGAATGTAAAATTTTCTTCTGTGCTATGAAATTGAATCCAATATCACTTGAAGCTAAGGAATAGTTTTTATATCAATAAATATAATTTGAATAATTTTAAATTTATCAGTTATATTCTGTGTTGTATCTTTATATTTAAAGCAACCTTTATAAAATGAACTAACTTTCAAATTATTTTAATTTTCATAATCAAAGTTTTTTTGTTTTTGTTTCAAGGGCTACTTGGTATATAATTAAATCTGGCAATTACTAGGAGTAACTAATTTTTTTCTTTCTAGGCAGAATTTAAAATATTTTTTTAGTAATGGGTGTGTGTGAAAGAACTAGAAACAATTTGATATAAATGACAATAACTATATTTCATAAAAGCAAATCTCTAGAAATAGATGGATGTTAATACAAATAAAGAAGGCATGCAAAATACTTTTTTTGCCACTTGACTAACAGAAAATGTAGCAAAAAAAATCCAGCTTTTTATTTTATATAGTGAAAAGAGCTAATAATGACGAGGCTGTATTTTTTAATGATCTTCATGTTATTTGTTTTCCCTGCATATTCAACCTCCTGCTGTTTTACTATTGTTAGTGTCGCCTTCCCATTCCTTTCTTATTTGAACTTGCAGATTCTAGACAGGGTACTTCCATGTTCGCACATATATATATGTAACTAAGTAAGACATTTTTAGTGTAGTACATGTTGGTTTCTTGTGTAATTGGATGCATAATTTAGTCATTCATAAGGTGTTATTTTTTAAAGACAGAATAAACATTTATTGAATGATAAAATGTACTGGCAACTTATTCTTCAGCTTACATCTTATAACCAACCTTATTACAATATTTTTTTTAATTAAAAAAACATCTAGCTGTTGGCATTCCTCTGTAGGCATTCTTCTCTCTAATAACAATAATTAAATTACAATCATGCTTTTGTCAGCTATAAATAAAATATGCCGACATACATTTCATCCAATACTAATCAAATTATTTTTTTCCCCTTTCCTAGATGCTTCTTGAGACAAAGTATAAGAAACTCACCCAACAATATGAAGAAGCTCTTCATCTTCAAAAGGATATTGATAATAGAAACAAACAAGTATTATTTTACTTGCAAAAGTATTTCACTAAGGATGAACTTGCTGATTACAATCATTTTATTAAGATGAAAGTCAAGCTTTTAGTAGACTACAAAGAGTTGGTTGAAAAAATTAAATTGGGGGAAGAACAACTGAAAGCTCTAACAAACAGTTAAATCATTAATTTTCATGTTGAAAAATGAAGTTTATAGTGTATATATATGCAGGGTGTTTTTTTCAAAACTGACACTACTCGGAGCCATCTGCAGCTCTAACTATCAGCTCAAATGCCACCAAATTTGGTAGGAGGACTAATGACAACATGGGGGAAAAGATTCTATGAAGAAAAAAAATCACTTCAGAAAGTTGCTGATAGGGGGAAATGTGGCACTGTTGCAGTCTACACAACTGATAATTAGACAAGTGAATAGCAAAGAAATTTCAGTGCAACACCTCTTTAGTGCTGCAAATGAATTGCCCCAAATGGTTACAGAGATGATATTTTAGTGCATCATAGAACTTGATTCAATAAAAGCACTTCTTTGGCGAGGGGATTCCACTGAAGATCCGCCGTGTATGGGGCCTGTTGCACGTTAAATCATACGTAGTGGTCAAACGTCCTCCCGTTGGTGTGGCGTGGAAGTTTGGAGAGGGGGGTGCCAGCTCAGGTGTCGTCCTCGTCATCTGACCGAGGTTCAAAATTACGAGGTCCGTCCCAAAATAGCCCTCGTGTTGCCTCAAAACGGGACGTTAATATAACTAAACTAAACTCTTTGGCGAGGGCAGAGCACTTTCGATGCAGCTGTCCTTCTCGTAGACCATACATTGCATCCTGCACGCAGCATTTTCCATCTCTATTCTCCCCGGACCTAACTTTGTGCTACTTTTTTCCTGTGGGGTTATTTAAAGTCTATCTTTGTGGGTTACTGATCTTGACGATCTTAAAGGACAACATATCATGCGATGTGCTGACCATTTCTGGTAACCTATTTGCACTGAAGTTTCTTTGTTATTCATTTGTCTAATTTTTAGTTGTGTAGACTACAACAGCACCACATTTCCCCCATCAGTGACTTTCAGAACTAATTTTTTTCTTCACGGAATATTTTCCCCCCTGCCGTCATTAGTCCCTCTATCAAATTTGGGGGCATTTCAGCTGATAGATCGAGCTACAGATGGCTCCGAGTAGTGTCAGTTTAAAAAACAAAACCCTGTATATACAGGGTATGCACTCTAATCATGGCTCAATAGTTAATTTCTAAACCGTTGGAGATAGGCATATACTTCCAATTAGAAAAATGCTTTAAATGACCTAAGGAATTATATTGTTATAAAAATTGCCTGGTGGGTGTATGGGAATGCAGATTAACAAGCAGGATAATAGAAAAAAAATGACTATTTTATGAATATTCCAGAAGAACAGAATCTAGCACATTTAACAAAACTAAGCAGCACTTTTATAAATTAATAACTCAAACACATAACAGATCACTAATAAATATCAGGCACAGCACTTTCAATAGCGCTCAGTTCACCAGCTTCACTGCTGATCAAACTCCAACTAACTCAATCTAGGTTTGAGAGCTTGCTTTTATATCTTTTCCTCCAGGAAGTGACATCACATAGTAATCTCTAGAAGGTTCTTGATATTTCCTGCTCCTAGTAGAGATAGGACTACAATTCATGAATTTTCTATAAGATTTGTTTTGTCGTCAAAATCGGAGTTTACTGGATTGACTCCCAATAAAACTCTTTCTTGTCCCAAGATTAGCATGTCAGGGAAACAACTTTACAACTTCATAGCAATATTTCATGTTGTTTGAGCCATTAAATGTACTGCTGAAAAAATTATGAATTCTAAATTTTTATATAGTCTCCTGGTCTTGTTGGTCATGTTTAGTAAAATATTTTTGACATAATAAAATTTTTAAAAAAGCTCCACTCTTCAACTAAAACTAACAAAGTTAGGAAGCTTCAAATTTCATTATTTTGGCCAATCAAATTGTGCCTGGAGGAAGCGCCATTAGTTGATTGGCAGATCTTCCTCGACGTGGTCTCTGAAATAGTGTAAAATCATCCAAAATAAGTGATATTTAAAGCTTCATAACTTGCTGAGTTTTAGTCACAGAAGCGTGGACCTTTTTTCTCTATTAAAATGTTTGTACGTCAAGGATATTTTACTAACTATCACTAATAGGACAATGGATGGGATAAAAATTTAGACTTTATAATGTTTTCACCAGTACATTTATTCACTCGGACAACGTAAGATCATTACATCATTTAAAGTATTTTTCCAATTGGATGTATGTGCCTATCTTTAATGGTTTAGAAATTAGCTATTGGACCACGATTAGAGTGGATATCCTGAACATACATATATTTAAGTTAAGATGCTGGTATTATGCAACAACAACAAAAATTTTTTTTTTGTTTGAAATCAACTTATTGAATGAGGTATTTTTGCTATTATTGTTCGTGAGAAACTTTTCATCCTTTACTCTCAGGAAATGGAAACGTGATATTTTTAATATTTGATAATGAGGTGAAAGAATATAAATATAGGAGTATTTTTATGAAATAAACTTGAGACAAAATGCATATTTTTCTAATGTGCATAGTTTTATATTTTTGTTTAAATTGTAACAAAACATTTTATGTAATAGAAATTACTTGACTTTTTTTGTACCGATACTGTTGTGTACTGACTTTTTGTATTTTTATTTGTTAGAATGTTAAAAAAATGACTGTGTAAAGTAGCTAATTTATTTTTGAAACTTTTAGTTTCAATGTTAAGATTTTTGTAATCAAAAGTTTGAAATACTTTACAATTGTTTTTATGGTATATACTATTAAAAAAAATTAAAAATGAAAACTGTTATGAATGATTACTTAATTTATTAACTACATGCATATAATTTAAATTTCATTTATTATTCAAATAATTCTTATATTATGAAACTTAATATTAATCAAAATTCAGTCATATATAACACTGTCGCATAATGTTGTCTCAGGAAATGGAAGCATGATATTTTTAATGCTTTACCCTGAGGTAAAAGAGTCTAAAAATACTATAATATATTGGCCAGCAAAGTGCACATATACTGAGGTAGTATGCTATTTTTCAAAATCATAAAACTGATTATATTAGAATGTAACAAGATTGCCTGAGAAATAATGAAAAAAATTGTTAAAAATCAATGTAAAAATCAGTCAAATATGATGTGAACTAAATTTTGTAAAAGTGTTCATATCATTCAAGTATGGGGGAAAAAAAAAGCTGGGATATTAGGTAATAAAATGAAAATGCACGAACTCTCTTCATATTTTCAAGTTGAGATCTTCAGTTGCAGTATTTAAATCGAATAATTTTAAAAAATCCATGAGTTATGAACAAATGGGGGATAAAACAGAATATGAGATTTATTGCAGAAAATGTTGAAACAGGTTGCTACAGGAAAGGTACGTATTGACCTAGAAACCAAAGAATACAAATGACTTATGATGTGCAACTGGAGAGAGATGTTTTAACTCATCATGGCATGCTTGGAATGATATGATCAAGGAGGTTTTTATTTAACTTTGTTCCTCTTCAACTTTATGGGTGAGGGAATATTTTTTGTTGGAAGATATGGGTGAGCAACTAAATGTCGCCCTAAAAGGATCCTATAATTTTCTAAAAGATTCAATTCAGATCAGGGGAGCACATTGGTCGCATGATAGGATAAATACTCTTGCTGTCTTAGACAATCCTGTACAGCACAGGTGTGGTGACAGGGCTCATTATCATCCAAGAACAGTAAGTTATCATTGACAGTTGAATGGGAAAGACAAACAAAATACAGCAGAAAATCAGCAATGTACTGTGCAGCCATCATAATTCTCTTTTAGGCACATATAATAGTATGTGACCATTGACCCTGATGTTACGAGTACTGTATTTGTATCTTTCCTGGTTAGTTTCAAGATTATAACCACTACCATTTTCACTCCTTATCATTTGAAATGTACTTTCACAAATGGGATGCACACAATAGGTCTTTGGACACAGTCATGTTTATCGTAAACAACTTGCAGTAGTGTTGGGAAATTAGCATTTTGAAACTTCTATCTGAAAACGATTCTTCATATTTTTCATAAAATGAGTATAAGATGTGGAAATAAAAACAAAGGAAAAAATAGTAAATTCAAGGCTGTATAACATTAGTGATAAGTTTCAACAGTTCACAAGATTTTATCAACATTTTAAAAACAATTAAATATCTGTCAGTTTTTGTGAATAGTAGAATGAAAGATAATTAGAATTAACAGTTACAGTTTTAAACTTTTTTTGTATAACTAATTAACATGCCAAAGAAGTTTTTTTCCTGCGTATATTGAGGCCATCACAAAATGGTCTAAAAATTAAATTACTTCCATATATTTTCATGTACTTTTAACATAAAGAATGTAAAAATTTAATAAAGTATGACAGACAAAAATTATTAATAACAAACCTTTAATGAAAGCACAAAATTGCAAAAAAGTATTTGTAAAACAAATATTGCATGTATATTATAAATAAATATAGTAAGATGAAAAAAAAAAAAACATTGTGGTTTATTTTAACAATGTAGCCATTGAAAAAGAACCAAATAAGCTGCTCACATAGAATGCATAGCAGAATAGGATTGCATGTATGCATATGCATGGTAAATGTTTCAGCCTTTTAATGCACAATTGAAAGGAATTGCATCTCGGATAAAGGGGAAAAAATCATATATCAAGAAACGAACTTAAGTTTGTTTACAGGAAATAACTAAAAAAAATCTCTGTTAACAGTGCAATTTTCATAATATACCATGGACTCTCATACAACATGGGGGTATGTTCTGCATAATAGAAAATCACATTATAAGAGACATGTATTATGAGGTGAATTTATGCAAGTTTGAACATGTAACTATGTATATTGCTAGTGAGATGTTACTTTTTTTTTTTTAATTGTCAACTTCACTGTTTATATACAAGTGGCAGGTAAGTGTATACATTTGCTGTTCTAAAAAAATCAAAATGTTAAATTTATCTTGAGAATACAGGCCTGTTTATTGTACTATATGAGAACTAGTCACAATTTTTTTGCCGTGTTATACGAATTCACATTACACAGGAGCATGTTATACAAGAGTCCACTGTGCTTAGAACAGTATTAAGGATACTCATATTTAAGTTTCATATGTTTCAGTTTCAAAGGTGTGCTGTCATCAAAGCCATTGAATGTAACTGAAAAGTGCACTTAAGATTATTAAATATGTGTATGAAAGGAGGGAAGTACAGGAAATCATTTACTAGCTTCATTCAGATGTAACAAAATTAATATAAAAAGAAAATAGCTGCATATATTTTTATTACACTGTATTATAGTGAAATCACTAAGTATCAAGCTAAATTATGCCACACTTTTCAAGATTGCAGAGTACAAAATGCTATCAAATAGACTAACTTCACTCAATAAACATAATACAGACTAATCTAAGCCTTCATTAAAAAAATTTATAAAGAACAAAGAAAAATAAGTAAAACAACAGTGAGTCTGGCATCTAGGGCGTATCATTCATCTTTCACAAGACCAATTTGTTTAAAAATGTAAAATAGATGCAAAAATATTGTGTTCTATACACATCCTAGGGATGAAATCTAAAAGTACACTCTCTTAAAACCATGCTTAATTGACAAAGCAGATGCAGCGATCCAAGTTCCGACTTTGGGCCGTTTTAAGAATGTGTACCAACTTCTAGATTTCAACCCACTTTGGGTGGTCACTTTAGCCTCAAGCATTTCCCCCCCCCCCCTTTGCCAAGCCCTCAATAAGTCACTGAATGAATCAGTAACAATTCTGGCAATGCTTGCATTATCAGAAGCTCACAGAAAGCAGAATTTTAATATCACACACACATATAAAATAGAAAAAGAAACCTACACAAAAGGCACACCAGTAGAAAATGGCAAATGCACAGCAAACGTAATACAGAGGCATTTCAAACTCAAAAATTTGATTTGTATAAAAAAAGAATTTTTAAATACCTCAAGTGTAATTTTTTAAAAATATTTCTATGCTCCAGATGAACTTTAAAACCATATATTATTGAAAATGCTTTCAACTATGAATACATAAATTACTATCCTTAATTTAGTGATAACACATCAAATGAAATAATGACAAACAAGGTCTAAAGTTTCCTATATTCACTTTCTGATCATCTAGCAGAATTTTGACAGCATAAGCTTTGGCAACTATTTATGAAAAAAGTTTGCTCGACTCCAAAATGTATTCCAGAAGATCTGAATACTTGTCAATAAAAATATTTACAAAAACTAGGATGATCTAAAGATTTTATTAAAATCACAAGTCATGAATGAATAAAACACATACAAAGAAAGAAAATTATTTTTAAGTCAATTCTCACTGTTGTCTGCCATACCCATTGTAAGATAATAAAAACAGTCAAATATAAAGCGTTTAGATGGTATTTTGCATCCTCAAATGTCCTACATTAAACCAAGCTTCAATTTCTTAGCTAAAACAAATATTCAGGGTTCCCACTTAAACAAGGGCCACCCCCTCGTAACTTCAGAAGGACGGCAGCAATATTCATGCAAGTAGTGTCTGGGTATAGTAAAACATCTATGAGCTAAGCGATGAGGCCACTTACAACGCCATCAGGTGGCAAACTTCGGATTTAGCGTTTCTATCTAGAAAACGGTACAAAATAGAGGGAAAATGTCAGTTACTAAGTTGTAAAACGTTATTGATTTAGTACAAAAAGACCCTGTGCACATTAATATGAAGAACAGAACATTTAAAATGCACATTTATTAGTTCTCGATTTCAGAAATGGTGACGTCTCAAAACGGATTAAAAAGAGAAAAAACAATTAGCTTTTACAAGACACCTTTATTTTCAGTGTTCAAAGTGCTCTCCATCACCTACAATACAGATTTGAGCCCTTGTTTGAATTTCAACATTGCACATGTTTTAGCATGAAATTAGTGCGCTAGCCCAAACAACAGTAATACATCATCGAAGGTCTGCAAGGTCCATACACCTGCTGTTCGAGTTATTTCCACAGGAAAAAGAATAATAGGGTCATTTTTTGCCCGAAAAATAACATTTTCTCTTTTTGACCATGTCTTGTGATATAATTTCGGAAATCGAGAACTAACAAATGCGCACAAGGTGTCTTTTGCGCTGTAAGTGGACTCATTGCATAACAGTTTTACTATAGCTAGACACTACTTTCATGACTATGCTGTCTTTCTGAAGTTAAGAGGCGGTGGCCCTTATTTAAGTGGGAACCCTGTATGTCTCAAAAGCACATATCAATTTCTTTTGTTTTAAGTCGAAACATAGAAAGTCATGTGTACCAAATGAAGGGCATAAAATTTCTTTGAATAAATAATAATCATGGTTTAATTATATTTTCTAACATCATAAACTATAACAAGAAGCAGATCAGTAAATTTTTAAAAAAATATTTTCATTATTTCGCTATCATTTTACTTTAATGGTATGTTTTTATCTGTATGTCATGACATTAAAATAAGTACTCATACAGAAATGGTATGGAAAATAAATGAATATTTGATATAAATAACTGAGTATCAATTCACACAAAATGAAAAGTCATACTAATTACTTCTCTAGAGGAAACTACACATCAAAATAAAGCTAAAAGAATAATTTAGTTATGTTCCATCTTGCAAGCATATCAAATATTTTATGCAATCAAGTGGTAACTAAAGGAAGTGACAATTTAAAATTAGTAATTTTGAAAAGAAATCCTTAAAATCCTCACTGGTATGAATGTCTCTTTCAGTGGACAAGTTTTCTGTTTTGTTTATTTTCTGAATATAGTTTCCAAGTTTCCTTTTGATTTAAGTATAATGATTTGTCAATGGAAATCTTCAAAATTTTCAACAATTTGTGTGCAGTTAATGAGCATTTAACCCTTTATTTCCCAACAGTACTTAAAAATACTATTTTAATCACATTTTATATCTTTGTAATTTGACCATTTTTCCTGACAATATTCACATGAACATGATGAATGTAGCTCCAACAGCTAGCAGATGATGACAAAAATTAATTTTTAAAATTAATTAAGTTATTTTATTTAATTAAAAAAGTTTTTTCATTTTTCCTGGGGTTATTCTGCGTTAAAAAGTATCTAATAATAACAAAATAAAATTGAAAAGTTGCTGGTAAGTTAATTCAGTAAATAAAGGGTTAAAGGTGTTTTTTTTTTTGTTGTTTTAAGTTTAATGTCTTAAAAATACCAAATTAGATGTTTCTGTAGCTTTGGGTGTTTATACAAAACACAAATCTCTCTTAACAGAATTGCCGACATAAGTTGCGTTGACATAGTTGCTCTTTTCACCGACATATCAAACTACCTTCAATATCTGCAATTTTTATATATTATATTTTTATATTGCAATTTTTGTGTGTGTGTGCGCGCATAATTTCCAGACGAATCTATCGCACTTACAGCCATGAAATTTGGCATGCATGTAGTTGTAATGGTGACTCAATGCACCTCAAAGACGGAATTTTAAAATTTATTCTAGAAAATTTTTTATTTAATGTTTTGGGTGTTTTTTCGCACTAATTTCTCAATAGCATGATTTTGGATTATTGTACGAAAAAATAGATATACCATCGGAAAGAGCAATCGATTTCCGTTCTAATGAAGTTTGTTTCGTATGTCTCACATAATTTACTAAATTTTGAGAAATTTTTGAAAAATAGTCACTTTTATGGCAATTTTCAGTTTAGATTTCTGAAAATTCGCACATCTGACGTTATAATAATGCCATCATTTACAATTTTTTTCAGCTTACGACTGGAACATTTTTGTTAGATTTAAAACTAGAATGGTTAAAATATCTTTCTATTTTTTTTTAAATAAATTTTTTCCTGGTCAGTCATGCATTATTGGAATTTCATTGGCTTCAACTGACAACTTAATTATTTTCGGCAGTGTATTTGTCTATCATATTTTGCTTGGTGTATAATAATCATTTTCACGTTGCAATTTTTTAATAATGTTTTAGATTAATGTACCCTGCACTGTTTTTCTACAGTTAAAATGTCATTAGAGTGAAGAAAAGTAAGTGGGGAAATCAATAATATGTATCTTTTGTTTTGATTTTATTTTCAAAACTTTTTCGTGTCATTGTGGGCGTGTTTCCCCCCTCCCCCTCATTTTGTTGAAGTCCTGATTCCATGGGCAATGCCATGCGCATACTGCTAGTATATTATAATCGTAAATTATTGGGTTTCTTTTCTTTTTGTTAAACAAATGGTTGAAGAAACTAACAGAGGAAATGAATTCTACCTTGTGTGTAGACAAGACTGGTGAAATAAAAGCAAAATATGTTTGGTGATTCTTTTAAATCAGAGGGATTACTATACAGAGTTATTGATAAACAAAACAGAAATTTTATGCATAGGTAAGAAATGGAGAATTTTTTCCTTCTAATTTGACTATGATAAAAATGATTTTTGTAATAAAATATTTATATATATATATAGTAATATTGTATACATATTTTATAATTATTTTGTAATAAAAAGAATCATCCAGGCATTATAAAATTGAAATTTCACCTTCAAAACCTATGGTAAATTTAATAAATATTGTAGAAATAATTCACTTGAGTAAACATTAACAGAATACACAAAGTTTTTTTCTTGTTTATCGTTTCAAATGCTAGATTATAACCTGGAAGCACATTCCAAAGAAACATTTTATAATTTTAGCAATTGTTAATTATTTACGATTTAAAGCGCCTTTAAAAACTTTGTACACATTCCATTTTATGTTCAAATTAGATTCTAAATCTGCATGTGTATATTAATTTTAAAGAAATTTCTTTTTTCTTGCATTAAAAAATGACATAGAACTTAGCATAACATTTTCAGAACACTATTTCAAAAAGCAAATTTCCTAATAAGTGCCCTTACAAACCATTGTTACTTATTGTCATATCAATCTTCAAATTTAAGATGACCATACATGTTATCATGCATATTTGAATTTCTCAAACTCATTAATAATTCAGACTAGAGGACATAAATAAACTGAGTATCAGAAATATTAATATATGATACAACTTTCCCTAATTTCTAAATGAATATAAGAAAATTTTCCAGACTTAAAAGCTTCACTGGTATCAAAATTTCAAAAAAAATCAACTTTTACCATTACTAGTCAAAATTGACAAACTTTGTATACATAAAATATCACATCATCCAATACAACCTAAGCTTTCATATACATGAAAATAACATAATGAGGAATACTTTACATTATAGAACAGGGATTCTTAAACTATTATCTTGACTCCCAGTAGACCACAAAATCAATTTTTAGGTTTAAAAAAAAGACCAAGGGTTTTTTTGTTTTTTTTTAACCTGTATTCTTAATATTATAAGGCAAAAATTGCTAAGAAAGTAATTTTAATTGGAAACATTTAATTTAAATTTTATAAATGAAATACCAACCCAAAATTATTTTTGTTTAACAATAATCAAAGCATGAATTTTTCAGTTCATATAAGCACACTTGGGAATTGCAAAAATGTTGGTACAAATCTTTTTGGTAGGGGCCAAAATATAGACTTGCCAAATTGTCATGAAACTTTCATCACCAAATCTTGGCGATTAAAATTAGAACTAATAGAATAAAGTCCTTAGCACATAGACGAATTTTCCAACAGAGAGCACAGGTTTCTGCTCTCTGAAATCAGTTTTTGACCACCAGAATGAATGGCGAATACTTTAATTTTGGGAAGCAAAATTCATGTTCTCCCTCAGAAAATTTGTCCTTAACTTAACAACAGAACTCAAGCCTGGCAACAATTAGGATCCTACTAATGGAACAGAACAAAAAAAAAATTATATGGGATGCCAAATTTTTTTACATATGAAATAGTGTGAAGAGTAGAAACAATCTAAGAACCCAGCTTCGGATAGTTATTGAAAAGTATTACCCAGGAATAAATACTTAATGAACATGAAAATAAATTAATAACAATCAATATATATTAGATTCAAATGAAAAATAAGTAATCATTCCATTATTTATTTTTATAATAACTTATATCAATATATTTACAGTTTTTAAATAAATTATTAGTACATTCCAATAATACCATGTCAGAGAATAATAAAAAAATCTGTAAGTTATAGAACATTCATTTCTTGCCAAAAGGAAAAAAATTGTACTTGGGATAAGATAAAGTTTTAAACAATGGAGTAAATTAAAAATTTTGAAAAAATCCATGAGCACACGACTTTTTTGGTGAGGAAATCTGTTCACAGTATTTGAAACATCCTTGACCAGGTAGACCTGGAGACATAGGTTGTTTATACCACCATTTATAAGTGAAATACCACACTAATATTGCTACTCCACCTCCTACAACTTTCTGTACCATAGAATGGAAATACAATATTGTGGCAGCAAGCATCACATCCCACAGTATGGCAAATAAAGTAAGAGTAACAAATGCACCCCTGATGTAGAGAGTTAATTTACTATAATTATCTTTCAAGTGTTCGAGCTCTTTTTCTGTTAAGGACTTGAGAGGGCTTTCTTCATCAAATTCTTCATTACGAATCATGTCTCCTATTCTTTCCCATCCACGGATAGCCTTGGCTTCTTCTGCAATAAGTAAGCTGCAATATATCAATAAGAATGCGTGGCCTGATATATCAAAACCTTTCCAAACTGATCCGCCTTGTAAGCAACTAGCTTTGGTAGTATATTTGGGTGATAAACAGCCCATAGTGTAAGCTTCTATGAAGATGAAGGCCTTCGTAAAACAAAACCACACACCAGTTCCGATCGCAAGACGGAAAAAGTGCTTTTTGATTCTGTCTGCATTACCACAGCAGTAAACGTACGACGTTAAACCCAAAAACGCAGAAACAGTTAATAGAGTCCAAGCCCATCCCCATTTAACAAAATAGTAATTAAATAAGTTGGTTTTTCTGGAGAAATAAGAACGAGGTAAAGGAGCAAAGTCACCGATCAATGATCCACACACTAAAGCTGCAAGGTAGATAGTGATCTTCATTTCTGTCTCAAAAAGCACGATTTTCCGACAAAC
>BGPR01023467.1:0-14562 GCA_013235015.1 Araneus ventricosus | reverse complement strand
GTTTGTCGGAAAATCGTGCTTTTTGAGACAGAAATGAAGATCACTATCTACCTTGCAGCTTTAGTGTGTGGATCATTGATCGGTGACTTTGCTCCTTTACCTCGTTCTTATTTCTCCAGAAAAACCAACTTATTTAATTACTATTTTGTTAAATGGGGATGGGCTTGGACTCTATTAACTGTTTCTGCGTTTTTGGGTTTAACGTCGTACGTTTACTGCTGTGGTAATGCAGACAGAATCAAAAAGCACTTTTTCCGTCTTGCGATCGGAACTGGTGTGTGGTTTTGTTTTACGAAGGCCTTCATCTTCATAGAAGCTTACACTATGGGCTGTTTATCACCCAAATATACTACCAAAGCTAGTTGCTTACAAGGCGGATCAGTTTGGAAAGGTTTTGATATATCAGGCCACGCATTCTTATTGATATATTGCAGCTTACTTATTGCAGAAGAAGCCAAGGCTATCCGTGGATGGGAAAGAATAGGAGACATGATTCGTAATGAAGAATTTGATGAAGAAAGCCCTCTCAAGTCCTTAACAGAAAAAGAGCTCGAACACTTGAAAGATAATTATAGTAAATTAACTCTCTACATCAGGGGTGCATTTGTTACTCTTACTTTATTTGCCATACTGTGGGATGTGATGCTTGCTGCCACAATATTGTATTTCCATTCTATGGTACAGAAAGTTGTAGGAGGTGGAGTAGCAATATTAGTGTGGTATTTCACTTATAAATGGTGGTATAAACAACCTATGTCTCCAGGTCTACCTGGTCAAGGATGTTTCAAATACTGTGAACAGATTTCCTCACCAAAAAAGTCGTGTGCTCATGGATTTTTTCAAAATTTTTAATTTACTCCATTGTTTAAAACTTTATCTTATCCCAAGTACAATTTTTTTCCTTTTGGCAAGAAATGAATGTTCTATAACTTACAGATTTTTTTATTATTCTCTGACATGGTATTATTGGAATGTACTAATAATTTATTTAAAAACTGTAAATATATTGATATAAGTTATTATAAAAATAAATAATGGAATGATTACTTATTTTTCATTTGAATCTAATATATATTGATTGTTATTAATTTATTTTCATGTTCATTAAGTATTTATTCCTGGGTAATACTTTTCAATAACTATCCGAAGCTGGGTTCTTAGATTGTTTCTACTCTTCACACTATTTCATATGTAAAAAAATTTGGCATCCCATATAATTTTTTTTTTGTTCTGTTCCATTAGTAGGATCCTAATTGTTGCCAGGCTTGAGTTCTGTTGTTAAGTTAAGGACAAATTTTCTGAGGGAGAACATGAATTTTGCTTCCCAAAATTAAAGTATTCGCCATTCATTCTGGTGGTCAAAAACTGATTTCAGAGAGCAGAAACCTGTGCTCTCTGTTGGAAAATTCGTCTATGTGCTAAGGACTTTATTCTATTAGTTCTAATTTTAATCGCCAAGATTTGGTGATGAAAGTTTCATGACAATTTGGCAAGTCTATATTTTGGCCCCTACCAAAAAGATTTGTACCAACATTTTTGCAATTCCCAAGTGTGCTTATATGAACTGAAAAATTCATGCTTTGATTATTGTTAAACAAAAATAATTTTGGGTTGGTATTTCATTTATAAAATTTAAATTAAATGTTTCCAATTAAAATTACTTTCTTAGCAATTTTTGCCTTATAATATTAAGAATACAGGTTAAAAAAAAACAAAAAAACCCTTGGTCTTTTTTTTAAACCTAAAAATTGATTTTGTGGTCTACTGGGAGTCAAGATAATAGTTTAAGAATCCCTGTTCTATAATGTAAAGTATTCCTCATTATGTTATTTTCATGTATATGAAAGCTTAGGTTGTATTGGATGATGTGATATTTTATGTATACAAAGTTTGTCAATTTTGACTAGTAATGGTAAAAGTTGATTTTTTTTGAAATTTTGATACCAGTGAAGCTTTTAAGTCTGGAAAATTTTCTTATATTCATTTAGAAATTAGGGAAAGTTGTATCATATATTAATATTTCTGATACTCAGTTTATTTATGTCCTCTAGTCTGAATTATTAATGAGTTTGAGAAATTCAAATATGCATGATAACATGTATGGTCATCTTAAATTTGAAGATTGATATGACAATAAGTAACAATGGTTTGTAAGGGCACTTATTAGGAAATTTGCTTTTTGAAATAGTGTTCTGAAAATGTTATGCTAAGTTCTATGTCATTTTTTAATGCAAGAAAAAAGAAATTTCTTTAAAATTAATATACACATGCAGATTTAGAATCTAATTTGAACATAAAATGGAATGTGTACAAAGTTTTTAAAGGCGCTTTAAATCGTAAATAATTAACAATTGCTAAAATTATAAAATGTTTCTTTGGAATGTGCTTCCAGGTTATAATCTAGCATTTGAAACGATAAACAAGAAAAAAACTTTGTGTATTCTGTTAATGTTTACTCAAGTGAATTATTTCTACAATATTTATTAAATTTACCATAGGTTTTGAAGGTGAAATTTCAATTTTATAATGCCTGGATGATTCTTTTTATTACAAAATAATTATAAAATATGTATACAATATTACTATATATATATATAAATATTTTATTACAAAAATCATTTTTATCATAGTCAAATTAGAAGGAAAAAATTCTCCATTTCTTACCTATGCATAAAATTTCTGTTTTGTTTATCAATAACTCTGTATAGTAATCCCTCTGATTTAAAAGAATCACCAAACATATTTTGCTTTTATTTCACCAGTCTTGTCTACACACAAGGTAGAATTCATTTCCTCTGTTAGTTTCTTCAACCATTTGTTTAACAAAAAGAAAAGAAACCCAATAATTTACGATTATAATATACTAGCAGTATGCGCATGGCATTGCCCATGGAATCAGGACTTCAACAAAATGAGGGGGAGGGGGGAAACACGCCCACAATGACACGAAAAAGTTTTGAAAATAAAATCAAAACAAAAGATACATATTATTGATTTCCCCACTTACTTTTCTTCACTCTAATGACATTTTAACTGTAGAAAAACAGTGCAGGGTACATTAATCTAAAACATTATTAAAAAATTGCAACGTGAAAATGATTATTATACACCAAGCAAAATATGATAGACAAATACACTGCCGAAAATAATTAAGTTGTCAGTTGAAGCCAATGAAATTCCAATAATGCATGACTGACCAGGAAAAAATTTATTTAAAAAAAAATAGAAAGATATTTTAACCATTCTAGTTTTAAATCTAACAAAAATGTTCCAGTCGTAAGCTGAAAAAAATTGTAAATGATGGCATTATTATAACGTCAGATGTGCGAATTTTCAGAAATCTAAACTGAAAATTGCCATAAAAGTGACTATTTTTCAAAAATTTCTCAAAATTTAGTAAATTATGTGAGACATACGAAACAAACTTCATTAGAACGGAAATCGATTGCTCTTTCCGATGGTATATCTATTTTTTCGTACAATAATCCAAAATCATGCTATTGAGAAATTAGTGCGAAAAAACACCCAAAACATTAAATAAAAAATTTTCTAGAATAAATTTTAAAATTCCGTCTTTGAGGTGCATTGAGTCACCATTACAACTACATGCATGCCAAATTTCATGGCTGTAAGTGCGATAGATTCGTCTGGAAATTATGCGCGCACACACACACAAAAATTGCAATATAAAAATATAATATATAAAAATTGCAGATATTGAAGGTAGTTTGATATGTCGGTGAAAAGAGCAACTATGTCAACGCAACTTATGTCGGCAATTCTGTTAAGAGAGATTTGTGTTTTGTATAAACACCCAAAGCTACAGAAACATCTAATTTGGTATTTTTAAGACATTAAACTTAAAACAACAAAAAAAAAAACACCTTTAACCCTTTATTTACTGAATTAACTTACCAGCAACTTTTCAATTTTATTTTGTTATTATTAGATACTTTTTAACGCAGAATAACCCCAGGAAAAATGAAAAAACTTTTTTAATTAAATAAAATAACTTAATTAATTTTAAAAATTAATTTTTGTCATCATCTGCTAGCTGTTGGAGCTACATTCATCATGTTCATGTGAATATTGTCAGGAAAAATGGTCAAATTACAAAGATATAAAATGTGATTAAAATAGTATTTTTAAGTACTGTTGGGAAATAAAGGGTTAAATGCTCATTAACTGCACACAAATTGTTGAAAATTTTGAAGATTTCCATTGACAAATCATTATACTTAAATCAAAAGGAAACTTGGAAACTATATTCAGAAAATAAACAAAACAGAAAACTTGTCCACTGAAAGAGACATTCATACCAGTGAGGATTTTAAGGATTTCTTTTCAAAATTACTAATTTTAAATTGTCACTTCCTTTAGTTACCACTTGATTGCATAAAATATTTGATATGCTTGCAAGATGGAACATAACTAAATTATTCTTTTAGCTTTATTTTGATGTGTAGTTTCCTCTAGAGAAGTAATTAGTATGACTTTTCATTTTGTGTGAATTGATACTCAGTTATTTATATCAAATATTCATTTATTTTCCATACCATTTCTGTATGAGTACTTATTTTAATGTCATGACATACAGATAAAAACATACCATTAAAGTAAAATGATAGCGAAATAATGAAAATATTTTTTTAAAAATTTACTGATCTGCTTCTTGTTATAGTTTATGATGTTAGAAAATATAATTAAACCATGATTATTATTTATTCAAAGAAATTTTATGCCCTTCATTTGGTACACATGACTTTCTATGTTTCGACTTAAAACAAAAGAAATTGATATGTGCTTTTGAGACATACAGGGTTCCCACTTAAATAAGGGCCACCGCCTCTTAACTTCAGAAAGACAGCATAGTCATGAAAGTAGTGTCTAGCTATAGTAAAACTGTTATGCAATGAGTCCACTTACAGCGCAAAAGACACCTTGTGCGCATTTGTTAGTTCTCGATTTCCGAAATTATATCACAAGACATGGTCAAAAAGAGAAAATGTTATTTTTCGGGCAAAAAATGACCCTATTATTCTTTTTCCTGTGGAAATAACTCGAACAGCAGGTGTATGGACCTTGCAGACCTTCGATGATGTATTACTGTTGTTTGGGCTAGCGCACTAATTTCATGCTAAAACATGTGCAATGTTGAAATTCAAACAAGGGCTCAAATCTGTATTGTAGGTGATGGAGAGCACTTTGAACACTGAAAATAAAGGTGTCTTGTAAAAGCTAATTGTTTTTTCTCTTTTTAATCCGTTTTGAGACGTCACCATTTCTGAAATCGAGAACTAATAAATGTGCATTTTAAATGTTCTGTTCTTCATATTAATGTGCACAGGGTCTTTTTGTACTAAATCAATAACGTTTTACAACTTAGTAACTGACATTTTCCCTCTATTTTGTACCGTTTTCTAGATAGAAACGCTAAATCCGAAGTTTGCCACCTGATGGCGTTGTAAGTGGCCTCATCGCTTAGCTCATAGATGTTTTACTATACCCAGACACTACTTGCATGAATATTGCTGCCGTCCTTCTGAAGTTACGAGGGGGTGGCCCTTGTTTAAGTGGGAACCCTGAATATTTGTTTTAGCTAAGAAATTGAAGCTTGGTTTAATGTAGGACATTTGAGGATGCAAAATACCATCTAAACGCTTTATATTTGACTGTTTTTATTATCTTACAATGGGTATGGCAGACAACAGTGAGAATTGACTTAAAAATAATTTTCTTTCTTTGTATGTGTTTTATTCATTCATGACTTGTGATTTTAATAAAATCTTTAGATCATCCTAGTTTTTGTAAATATTTTTATTGACAAGTATTCAGATCTTCTGGAATACATTTTGGAGTCGAGCAAACTTTTTTCATAAATAGTTGCCAAAGCTTATGCTGTCAAAATTCTGCTAGATGATCAGAAAGTGAATATAGGAAACTTTAGACCTTGTTTGTCATTATTTCATTTGATGTGTTATCACTAAATTAAGGATAGTAATTTATGTATTCATAGTTGAAAGCATTTTCAATAATATATGGTTTTAAAGTTCATCTGGAGCATAGAAATATTTTTAAAAAATTACACTTGAGGTATTTAAAAATTCTTTTTTTATACAAATCAAATTTTTGAGTTTGAAATGCCTCTGTATTACGTTTGCTGTGCATTTGCCATTTTCTACTGGTGTGCCTTTTGTGTAGGTTTCTTTTTCTATTTTATATGTGTGTGTGATATTAAAATTCTGTTTTCTGTGAGCTTCTGATAATGCAAGCATTGCCAGAATTGTTACCGATTCATTCAGTGACTTATTGAGGGCTTGGCAAAGGGGGGGGGGGGAAATGCTTGAGGCTAAAGTGACCACCCAAAGTGGGTTGAAATCTAGAAGTTGGTACACATTCTTAAAACGGCCCAAAGTCGGAACTTGGATCGCTGCATCTGCTTTGTCAATTAAGCATGGTTTTAAGAGAGTGTACTTTTAGATTTCATCCCTAGGATGTGTATAGAACACAATATTTTTGCATCTATTTTACATTTTTAAACAAATTGGTCTTGTGAAAGATGAATGATACGCCCTAGATGCCAGACTCACTGTTGTTTTACTTATTTTTCTTTGTTCTTTATAAATTTTTTTAATGAAGGCTTAGATTAGTCTGTATTATGTTTATTGAGTGAAGTTAGTCTATTTGATAGCATTTTGTACTCTGCAATCTTGAAAAGTGTGGCATAATTTAGCTTGATACTTAGTGATTTCACTATAATACAGTGTAATAAAAATATATGCAGCTATTTTCTTTTTATATTAATTTTGTTACATCTGAATGAAGCTAGTAAATGATTTCCTGTACTTCCCTCCTTTCATACACATATTTAATAATCTTAAGTGCACTTTTCAGTTACATTCAATGGCTTTGATGACAGCACACCTTTGAAACTGAAACATATGAAACTTAAATATGAGTATCCTTAATACTGTTCTAAGCACAGTGGACTCTTGTATAACATGCTCCTGTGTAATGTGAATTCGTATAACACGGCAAAAAAATTGTGACTAGTTCTCATATAGTACAATAAACAGGCCTGTATTCTCAAGATAAATTTAACATTTTGATTTTTTTAGAACAGCAAATGTATACACTTACCTGCCACTTGTATATAAACAGTGAAGTTGACAATTAAAAAAAAAAAAGTAACATCTCACTAGCAATATACATAGTTACATGTTCAAACTTGCATAAATTCACCTCATAATACATGTCTCTTATAATGTGATTTTCTATTATGCAGAACATACCCCCATGTTGTATGAGAGTCCATGGTATATTATGAAAATTGCACTGTTAACAGAGATTTTTTTTAGTTATTTCCTGTAAACAAACTTAAGTTCGTTTCTTGATATATGATTTTTTCCCCTTTATCCGAGATGCAATTCCTTTCAATTGTGCATTAAAAGGCTGAAACATTTACCATGCATATGCATACATGCAATCCTATTCTGCTATGCATTCTATGTGAGCAGCTTATTTGGTTCTTTTTCAATGGCTACATTGTTAAAATAAACCACAATGTTTTTTTTTTTTTCATCTTACTATATTTATTTATAATATACATGCAATATTTGTTTTACAAATACTTTTTTGCAATTTTGTGCTTTCATTAAAGGTTTGTTATTAATAATTTTTGTCTGTCATACTTTATTAAATTTTTACATTCTTTATGTTAAAAGTACATGAAAATATATGGAAGTAATTTAATTTTTAGACCATTTTGTGATGGCCTCAATATACGCAGGAAAAAAACTTCTTTGGCATGTTAATTAGTTATACAAAAAAAGTTTAAAACTGTAACTGTTAATTCTAATTATCTTTCATTCTACTATTCACAAAAACTGACAGATATTTAATTGTTTTTAAAATGTTGATAAAATCTTGTGAACTGTTGAAACTTATCACTAATGTTATACAGCCTTGAATTTACTATTTTTTCCTTTGTTTTTATTTCCACATCTTATACTCATTTTATGAAAAATATGAAGAATCGTTTTCAGATAGAAGTTTCAAAATGCTAATTTCCCAACACTACTGCAAGTTGTTTACGATAAACATGACTGTGTCCAAAGACCTATTGTGTGCATCCCATTTGTGAAAGTACATTTCAAATGATAAGGAGTGAAAATGGTAGTGGTTATAATCTTGAAACTAACCAGGAAAGATACAAATACAGTACTCGTAACATCAGGGTCAATGGTCACATACTATTATATGTGCCTAAAAGAGAATTATGATGGCTGCACAGTACATTGCTGATTTTCTGCTGTATTTTGTTTGTCTTTCCCATTCAACTGTCAATGATAACTTACTGTTCTTGGATGATAATGAGCCCTGTCACCACACCTGTGCTGTACAGGATTGTCTAAGACAGCAAGAGTATTTATCCTATCATGCGACCAATGTGCTCCCCTGATCTGAATTGAATCTTTTAGAAAATTATAGGATCCTTTTAGGGCGACATTTAGTTGCTCACCCATATCTTCCAACAAAAAATATTCCCTCACCCATAAAGTTGAAGAGGAACAAAGTTAAATAAAAACCTCCTTGATCATATCATTCCAAGCATGCCATGATGAGTTAAAACATCTCTCTCCAGTTGCACATCATAAGTCATTTGTATTCTTTGGTTTCTAGGTCAATACGTACCTTTCCTGTAGCAACCTGTTTCAACATTTTCTGCAATAAATCTCATATTCTGTTTTATCCCCCATTTGTTCATAACTCATGGATTTTTTAAAATTATTCGATTTAAATACTGCAACTGAAGATCTCAACTTGAAAATATGAAGAGAGTTCGTGCATTTTCATTTTATTACCTAATATCCCAGCTTTTTTTTTCCCCCATACTTGAATGATATGAACACTTTTACAAAATTTAGTTCACATCATATTTGACTGATTTTTACATTGATTTTTAACAATTTTTTTCATTATTTCTCAGGCAATCTTGTTACATTCTAATATAATCAGTTTTATGATTTTGAAAAATAGCATACTACCTCAGTATATGTGCACTTTGCTGGCCAATATATTATAGTATTTTTAGACTCTTTTACCTCAGGGTAAAGCATTAAAAATATCATGCTTCCATTTCCTGAGACAACATTATGCGACAGTGTTATATATGACTGAATTTTGATTAATATTAAGTTTCATAATATAAGAATTATTTGAATAATAAATGAAATTTAAATTATATGCATGTAGTTAATAAATTAAGTAATCATTCATAACAGTTTTCATTTTTAATTTTTTTTAATAGTATATACCATAAAAACAATTGTAAAGTATTTCAAACTTTTGATTACAAAAATCTTAACATTGAAACTAAAAGTTTCAAAAATAAATTAGCTACTTTACACAGTCATTTTTTTAACATTCTAACAAATAAAAATACAAAAAGTCAGTACACAACAGTATCGGTACAAAAAAAGTCAAGTAATTTCTATTACATAAAATGTTTTGTTACAATTTAAACAAAAATATAAAACTATGCACATTAGAAAAATATGCATTTTGTCTCAAGTTTATTTCATAAAAATACTCCTATATTTATATTCTTTCACCTCATTATCAAATATTAAAAATATCACGTTTCCATTTCCTGAGAGTAAAGGATGAAAAGTTTCTCACGAACAATAATAGCAAAAATACCTCATTCAATAAGTTGATTTCAAACAAAAAAAAAATTTTTGTTGTTGTTGCATAATACCAGCATCTTAACTTAAATATATGTATGTTCAGGATATCCACTCTAATCGTGGTCCAATAGCTAATTTCTAAACCATTAAAGATAGGCACATACATCCAATTGGAAAAATACTTTAAATGATGTAATGATCTTACGTTGTCCGAGTGAATAAATGTACTGGTGAAAACATTATAAAGTCTAAATTTTTATCCCATCCATTGTCCTATTAGTGATAGTTAGTAAAATATCCTTGACGTACAAACATTTTAATAGAGAAAAAAGGTCCACGCTTCTGTGACTAAAACTCAGCAAGTTATGAAGCTTTAAATATCACTTATTTTGGATGATTTTACACTATTTCAGAGACCACGTCGAGGAAGATCTGCCAATCAACTAATGGCGCTTCCTCCAGGCACAATTTGATTGGCCAAAATAATGAAATTTGAAGCTTCCTAACTTTGTTAGTTTTAGTTGAAGAGTGGAGCTTTTTTAAAAATTTTATTATGTCAAAAATATTTTACTAAACATGACCAACAAGACCAGGAGACTATATAAAAATTTAGAATTCATAATTTTTTCAGCAGTACATTTAATGGCTCAAACAACATGAAATATTGCTATGAAGTTGTAAAGTTGTTTCCCTGACATGCTAATCTTGGGACAAGAAAGAGTTTTATTGGGAGTCAATCCAGTAAACTCCGATTTTGACGACAAAACAAATCTTATAGAAAATTCATGAATTGTAGTCCTATCTCTACTAGGAGCAGGAAATATCAAGAACCTTCTAGAGATTACTATGTGATGTCACTTCCTGGAGGAAAAGATATAAAAGCAAGCTCTCAAACCTAGATTGAGTTAGTTGGAGTTTGATCAGCAGTGAAGCTGGTGAACTGAGCGCTATTGAAAGTGCTGTGCCTGATATTTATTAGTGATCTGTTATGTGTTTGAGTTATTAATTTATAAAAGTGCTGCTTAGTTTTGTTAAATGTGCTAGATTCTGTTCTTCTGGAATATTCATAAAATAGTCATTTTTTTTCTATTATCCTGCTTGTTAATCTGCATTCCCATACACCCACCAGGCAATTTTTATAACAATATAATTCCTTAGGTCATTTAAAGCATTTTTCTAATTGGAAGTATATGCCTATCTCCAACGGTTTAGAAATTAACTATTGAGCCATGATTAGAGTGCATACCCTGTATATACAGGGTTTTGTTTTTTAAACTGACACTACTCGGAGCCATCTGTAGCTCGATCTATCAGCTGAAATGCCCCCAAATTTGATAGAGGGACTAATGACGGCAGGGGGGAAAATATTCCGTGAAGAAAAAAATTAGTTCTGAAAGTCACTGATGGGGGAAATGTGGTGCTGTTGTAGTCTACACAACTAAAAATTAGACAAATGAATAACAAAGAAACTTCAGTGCAAATAGGTTACCAGAAATGGTCAGCACATCGCATGATATGTTGTCCTTTAAGATCGTCAAGATCAGTAACCCACAAAGATAGACTTTAAATAACCCCACAGGAAAAAAGTAGCACAAAGTTAGGTCCGGGGAGAATAGAGATGGAAAATGCTGCGTGCAGGATGCAATGTATGGTCTACGAGAAGGACAGCTGCATCGAAAGTGCTCTGCCCTCGCCAAAGAGTTTAGTTTAGTTATATTAACGTCCCGTTTTGAGGCAACACGAGGGCTATTTTGGGACGGACCTCGTAATTTTGAACCTCGGTCAGATGACGAGGACGACACCTGAGCTGGCACCCCCCTCTCCAAACTTCCACGCCACACCAACGGGAGGACGTTTGACCACTACGTATGATTTAACGTGCAACAGGCCCCATACACGGCGGATCTTCAGTGGAATCCCCTCGCCAAAGAAGTGCTTTTATTGAATCAAGTTCTATGATGCACTAAAATATCATCTCTGTAACCATTTGGGGCAATTCATTTGCAGCACTAAAGAGGTGTTGCACTGAAATTTCTTTGCTATTCACTTGTCTAATTATCAGTTGTGTAGACTGCAACAGTGCCACATTTCCCCCTATCAGCAACTTTCTGAAGTGATTTTTTTTCTTCATAGAATCTTTTCCCCCATGTTGTCATTAGTCCTCCTACCAAATTTGGTGGCATTTGAGCTGATAGTTAGAGCTGCAGATGGCTCCGAGTAGTGTCAGTTTTGAAAAAAACACCCTGCATATATATACACTATAAACTTCATTTTTCAACATGAAAATTAATGATTTAACTGTTTGTTAGAGCTTTCAGTTGTTCTTCCCCCAATTTAATTTTTTCAACCAACTCTTTGTAGTCTACTAAAAGCTTGACTTTCATCTTAATAAAATGATTGTAATCAGCAAGTTCATCCTTAGTGAAATACTTTTGCAAGTAAAATAATACTTGTTTGTTTCTATTATCAATATCCTTTTGAAGATGAAGAGCTTCTTCATATTGTTGGGTGAGTTTCTTATACTTTGTCTCAAGAAGCATCTAGGAAAGGGGAAAAAAATAATTTGATTAGTATTGGATGAAATGTATGTCGGCATATTTTATTTATAGCTGACAAAAGCATGATTGTAATTTAATTATTGTTATTAGAGAGAAGAATGCCTACAGAGGAATGCCAACAGCTAGATGTTTTTTTAATTAAAAAAAATATTGTAATAAGGTTGGTTATAAGATGTAAGCTGAAGAATAAGTTGCCAGTACATTTTATCATTCAATAAATGTTTATTCTGTCTTTAAAAAATAACACCTTATGAATGACTAAATTATGCATCCAATTACACAAGAAACCAACATGTACTACACTAAAAATGTCTTACTTAGTTACATATATATATGTGCGAACATGGAAGTACCCTGTCTAGAATCTGCAAGTTCAAATAAGAAAGGAATGGGAAGGCGACACTAACAATAGTAAAACAGCAGGAGGTTGAATATGCAGGGAAAACAAATAACATGAAGATCATTAAAAAATACAGCCTCGTCATTATTAGCTCTTTTCACTATATAAAATAAAAAGCTGGATTTTTTTTGCTACATTTTCTGTTAGTCAAGTGGCAAAAAAAGTATTTTGCATGCCTTCTTTATTTGTATTAACATCCATCTATTTCTAGAGATTTGCTTTTATGAAATATAGTTATTGTCATTTATATCAAATTGTTTCTAGTTCTTTCACACACACCCATTACTAAAAAAATATTTTAAATTCTGCCTAGAAAGAAAAAAATTAGTTACTCCTAGTAATTGCCAGATTTAATTATATACCAAGTAGCCCTTGAAACAAAAACAAAAAAACTTTGATTATGAAAATTAAAATAATTTGAAAGTTAGTTCATTTTATAAAGGTTGCTTTAAATATAAAGATACAACACAGAATATAACTGATAAATTTAAAATTATTCAAATTATATTTATTGATATAAAAACTATTCCTTAGCTTCAAGTGATATTGGATTCAATTTCATAGCACAGAAGAAAATTTTACATTCAGCCTTTTGAGCCAATTTTTCATAAAACATCACACACACAACACACATCATGCCAATACTATTTCCAAAGGAATGTAATTCCAAAAGTAGACAAAGGGATGCATAGAAAAGTATTCCAATCCTAATTGATAGTTAAAATTTAATTACAAACAATTCAATCATATTACTTATGTAAACATAAGCAATTTTCTCATCATGGATCCTAAACTACTGAAAACCAAAAAATATATAATTGAATAAACTGGAAAGTCTACTGAAAATAACAGTCAGATTACTAATTTCAAATAAAATCGTAAGACTTTTAAAATCCATTCTGCTTAAAAAAAAAAAAAATCAGTGTATTTTAAATCAGTCTGAAATTTAAAATTTATGTAATTCTAAACCATTGAGCTAATTATAATTTAACAGTGGGGGTCTTTCTTAATTCTTTATGTATTTGGTTGTTTATTAAATATATATAAGTTAAATGCAATACCTTTTTGTTTTTAAAACCATGTAAATTCAACAACAAAAAAACATTTCACTAACAGGAATGTTTACCAATCTTTAAAAAAAGTCAATATCATTATAAATGCAATTTACCTTTTCGTCAGCAGAAGCATTAGATGGCAAAATCAAAAGAGCATTTTCAGTCCGTGCTAATCTTCCAGATAAGGATAATAATAAATTAGTAATTTTTTCCAATTCTTGAACATGATTTCTAAATTTTTTCAATTCATTTTGGGTGGCTGTGCTTTCCAATTTATTTGAAAGGCTATTTCCTAACTCCTCATTTTGTCGTAACTCATCTTGCAGAGCAGCTTCTTCTTCCAGCAAAATATCCAATTTCTTTCTAAGACTTGCAATTAATTCTTCCTAAAGCAAAAATTGAAAACATTAATATCAACAGCATGAATACTCATATTATTGAGAACTGTCCTTAAAAATCATATGCATTTAAAACACTTCACAACAATAAAAGGAATAAACTGAAAGTAAGTTGAACCAGAAATTTTAATATTCAAAAGGTAGGATTTCATCAAACATTTTGTGTTCCCAAACTTGTAAAATGAACAATTGCTTAAAGTGTACCAGAAACAATCCCACAGGCAGATTTACAATTCATGAAAAGGAAACTAAAACCTGTTACTTTTGGAATATTCAGATTGGTATTATGTAATATGGCTGGTAATATAAATGAATAAAGCATTTAAACATCGCAGTACACTTATAAAGAACAAATTTCGAAACTCAGAAAAGGAAAACATGCTATTCTTCAATTGCATCAATGCAGAATTAAAACAAGCACAGGTGTTATATTAATGATTCATACGAAAGATTGGTTGGTTG
>BGPR01023466.1:0-24199 GCA_013235015.1 Araneus ventricosus | reverse complement strand
CATCGGCCGTTATGACGCCAAAAATATTTTTCGTGATTCTTACCAACTCTCAGCTCGATTGTGACTAAACCGTAATTCCTAATTCTAAAATTATTTTTGCAATTATCAACGTCTACCTTTCTCTGTTAAATGAAACTAAAACCAACTCTCTGTTATTTTGTTGCGGAGCTATAAGCGTTTAAATTTAGCGAGAAAAGCGTCATAATTTTTTCCTTTCAGGACACACCATTAGACCACTATGGAGAGACTTAGGACTACGTCAAAAAGTAGGAAAGTGTTTTTCTCCTTCCTCTAGAGTGTCTTAATCAAGGGACATGCTTTTCAATTCGCTTAGGCCTCATCATTGAGCTCTTTAGTCACCGTTACCAATTACTACTTGTTCCCAATTTCCCCGCCAGACCCTAATCATGTTTACCTATTTCCCTATTTTACCATGATCATGCTTTGAAAAAATTCTGCAGAATACATTTGTGTATGTTAAAAAAATTTCTTATATCATCATTTTAAGTATTTTCATTTTCAAATATATTTCCAAATTCCTTTCATTTTAAATTTAAAAAGTTTTTAATGATGTCAATTTTATAGTTATTTCTTTAGATTATATATAAAATCTTCTTTCTGACTATTGTCGCGATAACTTGCATGCAAATAAAGTATTTAATATTTCAAAAGAAAGGAACGTCAATGCACAGGTAAATAAAAGAATTAATTAAAAGTGCATATATTAAAATTTCAATGCACATGCTTTGAAATATTATTTTATATACTTATATATTGTTACTTACTTATATACGGTTATGTTATTGAACTTACAATTTCAAAGCTTATAATGGTTTCCAAGTCAATCTTTTAATAATATAACCTACTCAATAACACCTTACATATGTTATGAAAAAAGCAATGGTGGAAATCAGTCGAAAAAATAAATTTTAATAATGTAACATATGAATAGCAGAAATGCTGAACCCTTCAAGTAGCTTCTATGAGGCATGTCTGAAAGTTAGTTTGATTTTTATATCCAGATATTAATAATTAAAATCTGTTATTATTAATTTCACCTGTGTATTTTTTCATAGTATAGCAAACGTTATACTAAACAGCATCATATTATTCTTTTTCATTTGTATTTCCCTCGATAAAAAAATTGCAATCATTAAAGAATCTCTCAGATTTTAAGAAACTTTAGATTACAGCAAAGCAATTTCCCAGACTTCATCTTAATTGAGAAATAACAGGGCTTAAAAAAGAACTTACACGAAGAACAGTCTTTCGATTGAAGGTTTAATTACATATTCTAGTCTTCACTCATTAGCAATAAAACTTTCCACCTATGATTATACTAAAGGATTGATGAGAAATACTGTATACATGGTGAATTGAGGCTCAAAAGATTGACACGACTAATGGAGCAATAGTCTAAAGGTTTGGAGGTTAGGCACATACAAGAGCTCCTTCGCAGGAAGTAAAATACCGTTAATGCAAAATTTGTACTGCTAGAAAGTAAAAGGGTAAATCATTATAAGATCAAAACAATTGTAATAATTTTTGAATATATTAACTCCATTCCAGTGTAATTAACTCTTTCAATACTGAAAAGACCTAAACGCCCGTTCATGCTAACAACGGAGGGCGCTCTTGGCAGCCTAATATCCCTACAAAATCTCTACTTCCTTTCGTTAAGTGTGATTGATTGAATACTACAGTTGTGTGCTTTACTCGTTAGAATGGCTCATTCAGAAGGGTTTGGGGAGCAGGGAGATCTTAGAATTCTCATTTCAGCCGAATCCATTTCATTGTATAAATCCCTTTTATAGCCATCAGCTAAGCAGTGTCTTCTTCTGTATATAAACCCATTAAGAATGCAATCTGCTTTGAGGTTGCTGATGTAGACAGGGGATTTCTCTTATATTTGAAAAAGGAATTCGGTCCATGAGTTCCAATGGTCTTAGGTATCAGAAGGTTAAATTCTTTTGAACAGATATAAAGTTTGCTCGAAATTGTGTTGGGTGACTACAAAATAATTTCCTATCCATAGCCATATCTAACAGTAATATGTCTATTTCCACACTTTTTAATGCGTCTGCCCATGGTGTCCGTCAGCTCGGTTAGTCGACGAATAAAGAATATCACAGATTGTCCTGAACACTTTAAAAATGAAGGAGACATTTTCAGATATAGAAGCTGTAAAAGGGAAAGCAATAACCGTAAAATGCAGGAAGTGTGTTCTTTAATTCTGCAGTAATCGAAGGAGCTAATTTGAATTGACGCTGTACCAAATCTCTATACGTCTAACGAGGATTTCAGTTGCTTGTTGAGGGTATTGAAAGTTATTGTAAGGTTTGCTGTGTGTAGATGTTGTGCTGAAGTAAGTTGTGATGTTTGAATTCGTCTATCTCACTCTCCTATAATTTTCTAAATCAGAATTCATAATGTTTCCCTTCTTTTCTTTGATAATAACAGAAATATTTCCTGCGCTTGAAAGTTGCATCTGCTTTATGAATTGGAGAGATAATGTACCTAATTCGACTATGATTACTTTCAAGCAAGTTTTTCGAGAGAATATTATGTAATAAATTTCAAAGCATTAAAATAAAACTATAATTATATAATAATCATAAAGAAGTCATTATATGCATGATTATTGAAAAGTTTAAAATTAGGAAATAGGCGAAATTTGAGAATTAAGTGTATTTGCTGTTAGGGCATTGCACTGTATTAAAAATTATATAGATGAAAATTATATAAATTTTCTTCCAAACAGGCTTATTCTCAACTTATACAAAAACAGACAATTTACACAAAACAAGTATAAGTTAAGTGCTACTAATCATAAGTTATAAAAATTATAATTAATTAGGTATTAATTAATTATAGTTATAATTATTATATTACTTTTAGTAATTACTATTAAAACAAATATTATTATTATAATAAATATTATCTACTTATAAAAAACAGACAATTGTTAACATGAAATATTTACAGCAACAGTACGCAGTTAACAACATCGAATTATCAGAAAAAAAAAATCCTCGAAACAAAAATATTGTGGCATTTCCAACTTATTTCTATTACTTTTTCGTATATGCGGGTTCCATACGATTTTTTATTATTTTATTTATTTCATTTAAAAAAATATGCTTATAATTTTATGAATTTTGTTTCCTCAACACTCAAGCACTCTTAGCAACACTCGTATCACACCTTTCTATCAAGCAGGTGCTTTTAACTTCATAGTGCAACTATTTCTCAATTTTCTGATCTTCGTATGTTTACTTTCATAATTTTAATAAGTTAAAGACAAAGGGTTTTAATTATTAACAGTAAAATGCTCTATCTAATAAAATGGTTTATTGAAACATGCGGTATCACAAGAACGTGGAATCAATGGCCAAATAACTTAATAAAATTATCTGGATCCCTTTGAATCATTAATGGGTGTTGCTTTCTTTTTTGGAATAAATTTTAAATCCATTTAACACAGAAAACCAAAGAATTCCTGCAGTAAAAATCACTTTCTATAAGGCACTGAGAAAAAAAAAAACTTATCTGAATGCCTCAGTGCTCAAAACCCTTTTCAAAACAGGCTTTTAGATGTTTTTATAAATTCGGGAAGAAGACTTAAGTTATTTTTGAGGTAAGAATCAGGGAGTTCTCGCTATAAAAATATTTATTCGATTGGATGTGTTTTGACTCAAAATAAATGCCTTGCCTTTGAAAGTAGGAAGAGAAGCTTTAATGGAATATAAGTTGCTTTGGTTTTAAAAACTCAAAATCGACATTTTGTTTTTAATTCTTTTCTTTAATTCTTCCTTTGAATGATTAGAAACAGAAATCATATCTATTTATTAACGCTGGCAGCAATCAAAATTTTAATTCATTCGTGTTGACTTATTATAGCTTGTAATTTGTCAGACCTGCTTTTCTACGTTGCATCGAAAATAAAGTTCTAAAAACTCGAAAGCGTATTAACATTTAAAATAAATATGATGGTTAAATATTTGTACTAATAAAATTTTAATGTCTTTTTTAACGTTGCTTAAATCCGGGAATTTTTTTCAAGTCAATGTAAAGTATCAGGGTGAGTAAAAAGTTTTCCCGCCAAAATTGTTTTTATTTTAAAATGATAAATACATATGAAAACAGCAAAGCTAATGAGGATAATAATCTCCGATGAAATCTACAATACTACCAACGTTTTGGCAACTTTTCAATTCCTTCTGCGAAGAACTGTGGCGAGCGCGAGTCCAGAAAGAGATGGACCTCATTTATGACCTCCTCATTTGAATTGAAGATTGCGCCATCAAGATGCAGCTGCAAATGTGAAAACAGATAAAAATACGAAGGGACCATGTCTGGACTGTATGGTGGATGTTGCATCAAATCCCACTCCAGCTTGTAGAGCGTCCAGCCGGTCGTCGTACTAACATCTGGCCGAGCATGATCTTGATGAAAGAGAACCACCTTCCTTCTGAACTCGTTTATTCGTTTTTCGCGAGTGACATCACGAACTTTGATTAGCATGTTGCTGTATATTGCACTGTTGATAGTCTATCCGCTTTCCAGGTATTTTTTATATATAATTCCGCGACAATCCCATGAAATACAGAGAAGCACTTTCTTGTTAGGGCGCTTCTTGCAACCGAGCCTGCTGTTTCCCAGGTGCTGACCACCCTCCATTACGGCTTGTATAGTTGTAGTACACCCATTTTTCATCAAAGGTCACAATTCTGTCCAGATTTTCTCTTTCTTTGATCTCTGAGCAGAGCCAAACAGGCAGCTTTTCTCTTGCTCTTGACTTTAGCAGTCAATTCGTGAGGAACCCGGCAGTTGAACTTAAACGTTACATTTGTGCGTTTCAGAGCGTTAACTATTGTTTTTTGGTAAACATCAAGCTCTAACGCAATAGTTGGTGCTGAAACATTTCTGTCTTGATCAATGATTTGCTTTAACTGCTCACAATCAACTTCAACAGGGCGGCCAGAACGTGGTTCAACTTGAATGTCGAAATTTCTAGCTTTAAACTTCCGAAATCTGACTGTATCATATCTATCAAGTCTTATATCACGTATGACTTGACTGTATCATAAGAAACATTATTGATGTCTGTTGCATTGTGGCAGTAACACTGTAGCTGCAAAAAAACATATAAAATGGCACTATGATCGTATAGAGAGAGCAAGCACACCGAACGTGAGAGCACAAGATCAAATTAGAAAAAAAAAACACTGTTTATTAACATTTAGTCATTATTACGGAGCGCATATTAGGAAGAAAATTTGAGCTCGCACTATGAGTGACTCTGAAACTATATATCCATATCTCACAATTACTTTAGAGTAGAAACGTGTGATGAATAATTCATCACTATTCAGTGTCTTTAAAAACACATTGTACAAAAATTTACTTCATTCAGCCGCACGAGACATAGATCTTGAAGCAGAAAGCAACATCACAAAAAACAGGAATCAAAAAGGTGACATCATCCTAAAGCATTCTTTTTTCGAACACACCACACAAAACTTACCAAAAGAACGTGCCTTCAACCTGTTGCCACTCATTTTCTTCTTTTCAAAACCTGTTCTAGCGTTGGTGCAACTACAACATTGTCCTGTGAACTTTCGGTCCAACTATAACACACTGTCCTGTTCACAATGCCTAAACTTTCACACATTTTTTGGTTTCATTCAGTCGCAATGAGTTTGTTACGGAACTCATAGTTAGTACATAATCGTTCTGACCTGCTGACGTTATAGCTCCATCTTAAACACTTTTTTGACGCACAAGATAATAAATTTTTAACAAAAAATTTACACAGTCGTGTAGTTCCAATTTTCAGCTTTCGAATGCAAAAAAACATTTATGGAAAGGCTAACAGCCAAGGAAATGACAGCTGTTGGCGCGGACGTATCTCCCCTAGGCGGAAAACTTTTTACTCAACCCTATATTAGGATTGATGAATGATGACTTCAACGATCAGAAACAGAGTGAGATATCCTTAAATATAATAAATACTGTCTTGTCTGATTTTTTCATCCTAACTAACGTCTTTTTTCAATTGCGATATAATTAAAATCAATCATTTTAACTATTTAAAAATTAATTTTTGATAATTTATGTTTTTTGGGGTTGTTTAGGATGATTTAATGGAATATGAGCTCTAAGTGTCTTCACTAACACATTCCTCGGCAAACATGTAAAATAACTTCATAAAAATTACGATTCAAATATGTACATTGTAATCATAAAATATCAATGATGCTTAAAAATAAAATCTGAACTTAGTCCTGATAGTGGTATTCAAGCAATATATGCAAACTATAAAATTAAAAAATAATAACTTTTGAAATAGTTCTTATGAATGAAATGAGAAACTAGTGTTCTGCAGGAAGACAAACATAATTAGGTTTGGAGGGTGGGACCCCTCACTTTCTCAATCTTTCAGATATAAACTAGTTATGTGTAAAAGTTCATACAAGGGAAATTAAAATCGGCAGACTGTACTAATTACTATATAAGGAATGGAAAAAATACATTTAATAAGACCTCGCATGCATTTGATTCAAGCATTATCAATTGGTGTGGTCTGTCCCCCAAACTAGTTCCAGCTTAAATAATCTGAAAATAAATCATAGACATTAGACATCCTGACTTACCATAGATATTTTCAATTTGGCCATATTATATCAAACCATTCAAAAGGTTTTCTGTGTCGTAAGCCAAAATTTAAATTGTATTGTTTTGAAAATATTAATAGCAATTTTGCTACGATACCAAGCAGTTAAATAATCAAAACATGAATAGTAGAAAACAGAGCGGTCCAAAGTTTGAATGCAAAGATTTTCAGAAAATATTTTAAATTTATTTTCATGGCTTCAAATTCGCTGAAAAAAATGTTGTGCTACTAATTGTAGAATTCTTTTCATAAGTATATGTGATAACAAAAGTTTATGCCATTCCATGCCATTTTATACATAGACAAAATATATACATATTATGACATTAAATGACATAAACAAAAGTTTATATTGTTTCAACTCATTATACACATAAAAGTAATGTTGTACAAAATTTTCTAAGTGAGTGGAAGTTTCACGAATTTTCCAAAACACATTTATCCATCTTAAGCTGCCAGAAAGGAGGGAAAAAATTCCCCCATCCTTCTTGCTTTACTTTAGGATTTCCCCCTTCTGTTCTTGATTGTATTTTTGTACCACGTTTTTGTTCCATCTATAATTTTTTTTTTCTGACAGTGCTCATAGTTGAGAATGAGTATTTTTTGTTTTGTCATTTTTTTGTTTCCGAAGCTCTTGTGCTAGTTATCAGCAATATATTATCAAGTTTTGACGCACTGTAGGATTACATTTAAGTATAGTAAGGAAATATGAAGTTAAAGGCTTTGAATTTCCTTTGCAGGACTTCATATTAAAATGCTACAATATTCTGGAAGACTAGCTAAAACTTTTAATCTACATTAGTTTTGGCTTAACAAGTAAATATACAGTGGATGATCGCACATTTTTAGAAAGATTTCGTTTCGCTGTAGGGAAAATTGGTTTGCTTGGAAAAATTCATTTTCACAACAATTACATTTTTGAAGCTATAATTTATCATTCTCAACATAAAATTTTTGTTTACATGCAAAATTGCGAAGGAACAAAGACTACGTTTTTGATTTTTCCACAGAGAGTCAATCTTATTCAGTTATTCAGAAACGCTGTGAAAGCCATGGATTTTTGATATTTAAAGACACAATATGTAATACTGTTAATAAGAAAGGAAAAAAATCGTCCAAGTATGGTTTTAAGTGGGAAAATTTTTCCAAATACGTATCCAAGGAAAATACGCAGTTCTTCGAATATTGCAAAGGTAAGATCTTTAATGTTAAAAGAAAATTCTCCAAGTCAAATATTTGTTACAAAATCATTAAAATGCTCATTATAATTTGTAAACAAAATTACTAACACTGATATGAATCCCAAAAAGGCAAAAAAATACAATTTTCATAGTCTTTCTCCACGTCATATCTCTGAACGAGAACACGCCGCAGAATTCTTTATAAAAGGCATTTATAGGGGAAAAAATGGAAAAAAGGCGTATAAATAGATGAAGCTTGAGTCTATTTAAATGAATGCAAGAAAAAAAAATTTATTATCATAAAAGAGGAGAAAAAAATGGTTCAAAGAATAATTTTCCTACGGAAGTTATGATTGTTGATGATTTTTCACATATTGGTAAATAATAAATAAAAGTAAAGAGAGTGGATAAAAATATTAAGATCAACTCCCCATGCTATCAGGAGCATATTTTATCCACAATCTTTAAATATGAAATAGCATCTTTTACCCACAATGCCGTCAATCAGTAGAATTCCACAAAAATAAAGCAAGCTGCCGCACATCGCAATCCAATGTTAATTTCCTAGAAAAAATAGAACAAGAAGTGGATATTAAGACTATAACCTTCACTGATATTCCTGGTAAATAGTTCTATATCACCCATGAGTTTTTGAGATTTTGGACTTTTAAAAACGTCATTAACCAAACGTCGACCTACAAGCTTCTCTGGACTTTGGAAGGCTGTTTAAGAAAAATAAGACAAAATACATCCTCCGATACCACAAAAATCATTATTGTCATGGAAGTTACTATGTAGAAATATAGTTAAGAATAAGGGCTATAAAACTGAACATTTCAAACACAAAAAAATTTGTAAAATAGTTCTTAAAATACCATAAAAATCGTTCTAAAAATGTGCACCCCCCTATGTAGTCAAAGCAAGTTGTATCAAGAGTACATGTTTGATATTGAGCAAATAGTTAATAAAGCATTTTTTATATTAATACATTGTCCAAAGATTAAAAGAAAACATATTTTTCATTTTCCTACATCAACCAAGAAATGAATTTCCTGAAATTTCAATAAAGAATGTCCTGATTTTATTTGTACTCTGTGACGTCCTGAAAGGCACCCGCAAACTTTCCCACGGAAAAAGTGACCGGGCCTCCCAGGTCGCTAGCAGAGAGCAGTTAGTGAAAGGGGCCGACAAACCCTTCCCAGATTGCGTCATCCCGGAGGGTCTTCGTTTGAAATTCACCGCCATTTGACCTCGAGTGGACACACACGGAGCAAGGGAGATGCATGGCGTACGCCTAGCACAAATTGCGATTGAGGAGTTAAAGACAGAGTTCTATCATTGGGAGGAAGGGTCCCATCTCCTGCAAATGAGGAGCTGAACTTTTGACCCCGCCTAAAAAGGGCAGGTCCCAAGGAGGGTTTTTAAACTGGAACGAGAGAGGAATTGGGGAGGATGAGGAGAGATCAAGAGGTTCGTTTTGAAGAACCGGGGAATTAGATTCCCGCGACGGAGATTTTTGGAAAAGCAGTTCTCAGGCTGAGAAGCTGCTGTACCGGGCCTTGCCCCGTTTAACCTAAGCCGACCCTTGGCTGCATATCGCTCGTCTCGAGTGAGAAGTTCTTAGGAACCCTTGATATAACCCGGTACAGCAGCGGTGAGAGGTTATCTGCTAGAAATCTGAGCGGTTTCTTCCCTCAGATCATTACTTCGGACTCATACTCGCCTAGAGTAGAACTTTTAGAACTTTGCCATACCTCGAGTGAACTCGTGAAATCTGCGAACTGTATTTCCAGATTGAATTCTGACTTGTCTAATGCTAACTCGTCCTGAGTAAGCGGAGTTGTGTAAATTGATATTAATTTGTATAAATTGTAAAAATTCAATTAATCAAGAATTTGTCATTAAAATATTAATATCTTAATATGGCTGTTTCGTCTGGTGAGTCCTTCATAGTTTAGCATCGCTGAGCTAAGACCCCACAACTCTTATCAAGTATACAATTGATTGCGTGATATCTTGCGAACAAATATATTTTTATTGCGAAATCAATTTCATAAATTAAATGACGAAATAATATTGTTAGATTCATCAGCAAGAATTTAACAAGATAGATCTTTCATTCCCTGTCTTATATTACCTATTTGGGTGTTCAGGTATTCACGTAGGGATTAAGACTTTTGTTATCGAAAAGAGAAAAAAGTAATAAATTATGCATAAAATTTTCACTCATTCAGTCTACCTCAAATATTTCCTCATTTGTCGAATCATTTATTCAATTATTCAAATTTTCTATTGAACCATTCAGTCTATTTCAATTTCTCATCCATCTTTCGGGGTGCGGTGGGTCCCTGGCGGGAGTTCGTAACATGAGCGAAACGGGTTCCAGATCCAATGTCACAAATGATCTCCCATGTATACGGACTTCGTGCAAGTTAAATCTTTTGTGGACGAGGTTTAGATTTAGTTATATTAAACTTAACCTAAACAAACGTGGACCAAATTTCCTCCATCTGATGCCTATTAGCACAAGATATTGTACGATATCTCCATGATGTTGTTCGATATTCTGAATGCCGCACAATATCGTGAAGATATCATAGCAGTATTGTAGGGCATCGTGTGCTAATAGGGATGTGAATCAGAAATATGGAGACGGTGTTCCTGCTGACTTGTCTCCCTCGTCAATAGACAGCTATTCTAAATTATGTGATCAGTCCGAAAATAGACCTCATGTAGTTTCAATAAACAGGAGTTTAATATATCTAAATTAAACTCCTCCTGTATTCTATGGAAATTTCGTCCATCCAAATTCCATCAAGAAAGCATTGCAACAATCTAAATATGTCACATTCTGAAAGAGCAACATATAAGCTGTATGGTTGAAAAGTAAGAATTATCTACCTCGGTGACAGATTTTCGTCGCATAATATCGAACATTACCATTCTGAAGGATCACTTCGCCTATTGACTGACGCAGCTATTTTGGTTATTAAAGCCTCTTTCAAATTATTTCATTCATTATAGTATATGTCGGCAGTAATAATTTGGTTGTCTAACTATCCTTCGTAAATTATACCTCCCATACAACCAGACCACAATCTTTTTTTCATGCATCACGACTTTGGTATGAGACTAGATTTCTCTTTTAGGCTCAACCACTGTCTCTTTCGTATGAAGTCATCACCATTTATGAAACTTTTTAATCAAATCAACCCCTTGTCCTACGATTTTATTTAACCTCTTAATTAGATGACACTATCCATTTAGGACATTTTTTTTTATTATTTTAATCTATTTGAGATGGTAAAGGATACTTGAGACATTGAAGCGTGTCCAAATGAATTTTGTATTTAAAATAAATTATTACGTTGACTTAATTAATTACCGATTGATTTAAATAGTAAAAATTCTCTAATTCGATGCACATGTCAGACATGCTGTTGTAGGATAATAGGTTAAGAATTTTTATTAGTATAAAAAATTATTTCTCGACTTCTTTCATTAAACATTTAATTATTGATTTAATGAAACGTCTTTCGGATCATACACAATTTTTTGCTCAGCAAATAGTTTGGGACATATTATAAAGTAAAGAAAAGCCAAATTTTCTTTCAGTACAGAAATAAATTTCTAAGGTTTGTTTCCAAAAAAATAAAAAAATACACTTAAAATAGCTTTCTTTAGAGGAATAAAAAGAAAATTTTCTCTGAAAGACTTCAAGTTTATTATCTGAGGAAAGCACATTCAATAGACATGCTTTACAGCAGCAAATGAATAATAAATTTTTCGAAAACTCTGCAAAATAAAATATATCATACAGGCCCACCACATTTTCTTCTCCCTTCAAACCAAACGACTGCGTGTTAAATGATTCTTTGCTTTTATAATGTCCTTTGTTCTTCTATCACGATTTCATGCAAGATTAAGTCTGAAAGTAAAGGAAAAACCAAAAATGCTTCATTGCTTATCGTTTCATAGCATATGGTTGTGATTTCTTGTTTAAAAATATGTATTGCGAAGACAACAATTTTTTCATCAATCTGCAAAATCTGAAACCTCAAATAAACAAAGAGGAACGTTTTGTTATGTTTCCAGAATATTTTTGACATTGTGACATCAACGAATTTGTCAATAACTCAAGATTTAAGTTAGGGAATTGTATAGTTATTTATGAAAAAGAAAAAATATTATGTACATCAAAAATGCCTAATTGCACATTTCTCTTTTCATCTTTTTCAAACAAAATTATGAATAATAAGGTTCATTAAATTGTTTCGTTTCAGCTAAAATTATAGTTGATTTATTGTTGTTTAGTTTATTGTCAAAATTATTTCCCGAATTCTTGTTTAGTAATTCGTTAATTTGCAACTCGTATAATTTTTTCTTTTCCAGTTTTGCCTCGTAAATTATCCATACACGAATCATATGTACATTCTATTATGACAGTAATACATTAACAAATTTATAAATTGATTAAATTAATTAAATAATAAAAATTCATAGTATTATATACAAAGGCGCAAATGCAGCTATTTATAATATAATACAGAAGCAAAAATTAGATAAACTAAACAAAAATTAATTCACCATTCGATTCCTTTTTCATTTCTTCCTTTTTAAACAATTTTTACTTTCGAAATTCATTTTTATATATTTTTATGTGTTTTAAATATTATCGTTTCAACCTTCTGTTGATGCAACAACTTGAGGCTGTTGCTTTCTTACGATTAAAGATGTATTGTCTTTGTTCTTGTCTAAATTTGCTGTTTTTTTGTCTTTACGTTTTTCTTTCTTTTTGTTTCATTTTAATTTTTGTTTAGTTTATCTAATTTTTACATTCTATTATCGTATCTGTAAAATTATAAACTAAAAGTAAGTCATTATTCAACATTATAATTCTATACGTTTACTTGGAATCTATAAACATGTCAAGTTTTCACGGATAATAAATACAACAAAATGACAAGGAAAACCCAAAATTGATTGTATAATATAATTAGTGATAGAAAGATGATCAGTGAACGGGCGTTGTTGGTTTCTAAAAACTATTTAGCGGCTGGTGTTGCATTTTACGATGAATTGATTTGAATAAATTAAGGATTCGGAAAAAAAAGGCTTGCTTTATACTCTAACCCGGGAGGGCACGCACTATAGAATGTAACTCGAGAACGCGCGTGGGGTGTCAACACACCCCAGACAATTTAATGGCATGAAAACAAAATATGTCTTTACAATTCTATCAGGTAATGTAATTTATGATAATTGCAACGTTTATTATGAAAATAAGTTAAAAGTAATCATAAATTAAAAATTAATATCAAATAAATTAAAAGTACTCAATTTTTTTTCAGAAGACTTGGAATCATTGATTTCTATGACGAAGTTTTTTTTATTAATGCGATTATAATCTAAATTATGGAATATTTTAAATATGAACACCGAGTTATATAGCAGATGTTGTAAATAATTAGCGTATGCAAGGACAAAGAGCATTTGATATTTTGCAGATCGTATATGAAACCTCTATTTCACACTGCTATTTACATATGTTTTTTCACACTCCGTGCATATAGTGTTTGATTTTGTCCTTTTCTCTTGGGCACATGAAAAATCTCCGATAACATGATTTTCTTTTCTTTGCATGTGGCTCATTAAGAGAATATTCGATGTGTAGCATCTATTTCTTCTGCCGCGATTTCAAATGAGGACCTAAGCGAGAAAATGCCAAATCCTTCAAGAAATTCCTCCTATTCCTTGGCAGGAGATCTGGGACGCACAAATAAACAATAAACTTCATTTTATTCAACCATCTGTTGGAGGCTTTAAAGCATCTAATTTTAATAGAAACATTAATGTAAAATTAGTTAGACTTCGCATTGGGCATACGTACTTTACACATCAAAATTTACTTTACTCGGAAACAACTCCAACTTGTCAGACTTGTAATGCAAATTATATGGTCCGACATATTTTATCTGAATGTGAAATTTTTAATAATTGTAGAATCAAATGGTTTGGTAAAGCCCATCCTCAACTGCATGAGCTTTCGGGCGATCCCCCTCATTTTAATTTGTTCTCCTTTGTTGTTTAAATTGGCTTCATGAAAGTAATATAATTTGAAATTTTCATTGTTTTTTTCCTTTTTTGTAACCAGTTTAGTTCGTTTATGGTACATTTTTAACCTCATAAACACATCTTTCATTATTTACACATTGATTGGCGCAGCATGGCCTATTTCTGCCCTTCTGTCATAAAACAATAACTCACTCACTCACCCTCCTATTCCTGAACTTCTCTGGTGTGGATTTTGTCGATAACAATAAAATCCTAGAATTTATACCGGCAATATTTAAAAGTGAGAAAATATTACAATAGGCCATCGGTTCAGAATGTGATCCCCCCATTTCGTTGACGACATCAACTGTGCCTTTCTTCATTTTATAAAATGTAATTACTTCCCGTGCTTTCGTCAATATGGTCATCATTGTGAATAGTTGACAGAAGGATAACACATTTTTCTGGAATGTAAGAAAGTAGCATTATATACTTTTGAAACCCGAAGAGAGTTGTGAACTGTTCTGTTTCCTTCTGTGACACAAATTCATGTGGGATAATCTTCTTATCCTTGCGTATTGTTCTAACAATGGAAATTTTATTTTTCTGTAAGAATCCAATTCATAACTAGTATACCAATTATCTGTGGTAACAATCCTTCTAGAATTGTATAATGGAGCTAGCATGCCCTTTTATATCTCACAAGAACTGTTGTCTTTCTTGTACGGACTATCTGATGCTGACCTGCGTAAATCTCCATGTTGAAAGTACACAATACAGTTCTAGAATCGACTAAAGCAAAAATCTTTATACCATATCTTGCAGGTTTATTCAGCATATACTGCCGAAAGGAGCATCGTCCTCGAAAAGGTTCTAGCTTTTCGTCCAGTGTTATGTATTCCCCTACATAATATAATTTCTGACAGTTCTTAAAGAATTTTCAAACAAATACCTTATTGGGGATAGATTATCACTCTTTCGTCTGTCATCTGGTGTTCCGATATCATCGAATCGTAAGACACGAAGTAGAAAAAGGAAACGCTTATATTTCATAGTTTTACAAAAAATATCCAATCCTGTTCCATCCGCTGCCCCAAAATCTTTAATATTGACCAGGAATATTTGTGCAATCCAGCTATATACAACAGTCCTAGAAAAGCAAGAAACTCCTCTTTCCCTAAAGGTTTTGTGTCTCTTTCTCTTTTGAAATATCCTGATATTTTTTCCACATAAATATTGGAGCATTTTACAACCATTTCAATCACTGAGTCATCAAATATTAGATTCCATGCATCGATTGATGAAGTCACGTCTTTGAAAATATGTGTATTGCTAGGAAATTTCTTTTATAATATTTTGTGACGCGATGCGTCTCTGAATTCGAAATGGTTCTTTCTGCCACATCGTTGTTTTATCTTTTCCATCAAAAAGCTTGCTTCATCACAGGGACCATCTTCTAAAGAGTCGCACTCTTCCTCTTATTCAGGCTGGTGATCATTAAATATATCTTCAATATCTAAATCACCTAAATCTTCTTCTATAGAATCTACATCCGACGAAGCTCCCTCTAACAAATTTTAAAAACTTTTCATTTCTCCATCATGCGTCAAAGGAAGAAAAGACCGGCTAGAACGACTTGAACACGCTTGCTTCACACTGAAAAATAATCACACGAGAGCGCGTGCGGGGTGTCCCCACACCCCGAATCGTCCTGCAAACCACAAAAATACTCGGAATTCGCCGTTTCTACGCGAGACGTGAAGAACATGACCTTGTAGACTACCTCAGGATGGATTCAACTACCTCAGATTACGGGGGGAGTATGCAGACGAATTTTTTGAGCGTGGGGTATCGAAACACCATGCGCGCGTACTCTCGCCTTAATAAATAATTTTGAATTTGTAATGTTTACATACTTTTATGTCATTTGTATATATCTGGTAGAACAATAATTAAGCTGTGCGAAGAACTGGAAACATTCTTCAATTTTTAGAATTGCGTTAATTTTCCTTTTATTACCAGAAGGTTTAATTACAATCCATGCACTAATTAAAACAAATGATTATGAGTGATTCCAACTTCAAAAAATATTTCATTACTTTTCTTTTTAGATTTTATCTTATAAAAAATAAGATGCCATCACTTTAAGAGAATGAATATTTTATTCGGTCTCCCTTTTTATTATCGGTGTTTGAAAAAGATACATGATCGGTATTTTAATAGAAACTTTATACATAATTCATAGTTAATGAAGTTAGAATGCGAAAAGTTTTCTTTCAAAATGCCTCTTCATAGTGAAATTTAACTATTTACTTTGCACTTAAGCAACCCAAATTTTTAAAAAATAACAATAACTCATTAGCCATTAGATTTTGAGTTAGTTTGGATCTGGAACACCTGTTTAAAATGATATTTCCACGTTGAAACAAGAAACTGCTTTTTACTATTTTTTTCAGCGAATTGGAAAGTAAGATATCTGAACTATTTTGTTAGCCTGATTGTTACTTTCTAAGCTTTCATTCTAAATCAACATACAAATAACGTATAGATGGCTTAATAGTACAGGACATTTAAACTTCATTTCACAGGTAATTATCAATAATTTAGATCGGTTCCATGAAGAAAGGAAAGCCTTACTCTGCCAAATAATATACAATAATTGCACAAGAGTATATGAAATAGAAACATCTGCCGATATAGCATTTGTATCACTCGTATGAACAAAACAATGCAAGTCTTTTATAGTAAAATAGGTTCAGAAATTGTAATGAAATCTTGCACCTTTGCTAAAGTCTATGCATTTGTAACGCTCGTAAGGAACATGACAATGTACGAGAGTCTTTGCTTTTCAGGGAAAATTGCTCCGAAATGATAAAGAAATCCTGTATTTTGCAATATATTGTGTGTTTTATTTGTAACACTCTCAAAACCCAGCACAATGCATGAGAGTCCTCGATTTTCTGGCAAAATATACTCAGGAACGGTAAAAAAAAATTATATTTTTGCAATATAGTATCACGTTTGAGGAAACAATGCTTGTAAGGAAAACATGTCTGATTTAATAATTAATTCCAAAATGTATATATATATATATATATATATATATATATATATATTTACTTGGATTGCCTATTTCATTATTTTTAATAACAACAGTGTTCTTTCACTTGTTGACATATAATGCTTAAACTTGATTTTTTGTTTATGGTATCTATAGTAATTTCAATTTATTAGATTTTATTTAAAATTGATGTATTGTTCAAATAATGACTTTTTAGTATAGGATTTGTTTCTTGATATGTTTTGTTTACTTTATTTCTGTATGATTATATACTAGTTATATTTGGATTTATATTATATATATATATATATAGTTAAACATTTCAAATAATCAAAACAAGCGCTATATTTTCATTATATACATATATTAATCTAAAAGTTAAAATAAAAATAAAAAAAACCTTATCAAAAATCATACAAATGAAATACAAAAGATATTTTGATTATATACTATTACTACTATGAGAAAGACAACTCAGAATTGGAATTCCAACAAACAAATACCAATCAATCTTGGGAATCGATTTTGTCGCATTAATCCGGATTTGTTGCGCCAATCCTCTGCGAAAGCCAATTATTGGAAAAAAAGTAGGGGAATATATATATATTTGATCATATAATCGAACAACAAATTTTCTTCGCCAGGTATAAGCAGATAAATCATCTTTGCTCTCAGGTGTGAGAGAATAATCCAAACATTTTTAGAGACATCTTTAGAAAGATCTGTTTCATATGAACCAAGTATTTGTACATGCACATTCGAGTCGTGAGAGTGCCTCTTGACTCCAAGAGAGTGGTCTCTTGAGGCTCGACCTATCTAGACCAGAAACACAGACTTCCATCAAACAATGATTTTCAAGAAAAAAGCAAATAAAGATATCGGGAGGAGAATCCATTTTTCCGTTTTGGCTGCATTCCATATTTCTGAATCTTTTAAATTTCATCAAGGAAAACATACTCTATAGTGGATTTGCTGTGAGTGAAATAAGACAAGAAATATGGAGGTAATATTTTTTAGATACATTTAAGTATTATATAAAAGAAAAGCATCGAGAATCTTAAAATAGTCTATTTAATAAAATAGACTCCAACTTATTAGGTAAGAAATTTGTAGCACGTCTATAAAACTTGATTATACATAAAATAACATAATGCCTGCTTCTGTGAGTTATTTCCATGGGAAATATAAGAGTCGCGTAACGATTTTTTATTTCATATTCCCACGTGATTTTTAGAAAACGCGTATTCTTTATGAAAAAAACATCTAATGTTTTTGGGAATATAGATATACCTTTCAAAAAATATGTTTCCTTTCATTCTTTTCATTCTTTAAGAAACGTTTATAGCATAAAAATAAGAGAAATATAGTATCTAAAATGACAGCAGTGATTAAGCTAACTTTTAGCATTATGAATCAACCTTGAGCATCACTTGAGTGAGGATTGAAATTAATTCGAGATGAAATAAATTCGAAATAGCTATAGCAGTAACTTGCGGAAAAAAAGAAATATAAAAATTTTCCAATTGAAGTTTATTAAAATTTATTCCGTATTTGCACTTATTACCGTCTTAGTCTTATCACTTTCTTCTGACTTTCGAATTTCAAACTGTTTTGAATGGCTATCAGAGTGCTATAATTTTTTTTATCGCCAAACCTACCATGTATTTGTTGTCTTAAATGTCTCACAATATATTTAGGATTTTTCTATATGAATTAATATTGTTAGCTAACAATAAATAATTCCATTTAATTTGAAAATAGAAGAGATTTGCGCAAATGTAAGCAATCATTCTATCATTTTCGTTTTTGTCTCGAAACCATAATTTAGTGACACTATAATTTACAATTTATGACACAAATCATTCCAAAGTTGTCGAAGTGACATACGCTAAATTATATAATGGAGAATGAGGTTGCCAATGTTCTGTGTTTGGTGCTCCATTCAGGAGCACAGCTATCAGCACCACTCTTTTTACATAATTAAGCATTATTGCTGATAGTACAGGAAATGATCGGTTGAAATGGTCTAAATTACTGATGAGCTCCCGAATGGAAGGCGATGCATTTTAAGCCGTTACTCCGACGATGGTCTTATCCTGATTCGTCACTAACAAATGGGGACACCACAACTTCGTGGATGAGAATCCACAGGATAAGTAGCGGTTTCAGAATCCATTTTCTTCCCTACAGGCCATGGTCCTTTTCCCAGCCATCTCTAAAGATTCCGGCTTCATCAGTCAGATGTCTGCGCATGCGGGGAAAAGGGAGACCCTTTCCACTACGTAACTTCTTGACACATGACGTTATCTTATCATTTTACAAAACAAGTGCAGAAAAAACTAAATTTTGGTGGAAAAGCTTACTTTCAAATAAACTAACAAGAATAAATTTAGCTAAATTCATATTTTTCCTCACAAAATATGACCACCACCTTCGCCAAGACCTCAGACTTATGGACTAAGACTCTCTATAGATTCAATACCTAGGACACTTATGAGTCCTCCTACAAGTATATAGACCCAGCGAAGTTTTGGGACCTGTCTTAAAATTGTTTTTGCTTCACCAGTCTTTCTTTTCATATGTAAACACACATGTTTCATCGTTTTCATAATTTTCACATGTTTTTCGTCGATGTTAAAACACTGCACGTAAATCTTTTTTTTGTTCAATATTGTTTCTACGCACACTCATCCAAACTGCAAACCGGAGATTTTTATCTGTGGAGTCAGGGGTGTGTCGTAGTGTAAAGTAAAGCTCCTGGACATCACAATAATTGTATGAGTGAGTTACAACTCAGAAGGGCACGGGACGTGGCCGGTGATGGCAGTTAGTACTCCGACCTCATTACTGCCGCAGTTACAGCAATCTTCCATCAACAGACCCCATATATATATATATATAACGGGTTTCCTTTTTATTATATCTCTGAAAATAGCATCTTTTTATTCGTTTCGGATGCATTGATCATTCTAAGAAACAGATGCTAGATCAATTTTACTATTTAAATACCAGCTCAGAACTTATAAGGCAGAAATCAGAAAGTGGAAACTTTCAATCTGTTCTCAAAAATTGAAACATAATATGGAAATTTGATGCAATTTATATCAGAGTGTAAGAGAAAAGGAGAAACATGTTTCAATTTCGAAAGGAAATTTTTATTGGTCTTTCATATCAAAGTTTTATGCAAAACTTGATACTTTTTGCAGAAAAATATAAATAAATAAATAATTTACTATGAAATAAAAGTGAAATTTAATTCAAAACTGAAAGCATTTTTTTATTATTTTTCTCGACTACAAAACTCGACTGAAGAGAAATAGATTCAATGATCAATAAATCCATTTGAATTGCAGGAATGAAACGACTACCAAATCCCATAAATAATATATCGTTGGCGGTATTTATTATAAAGTAGAATTCAGGAATCTAACTCCACCGAAATTTTGACTTCAATAAATATAGAATTTGATGCTTCGAATTGCATTATTTCTTTTCTCGGAATCTCAACAACTAATAAACACAATTTCGTTCCAAGAATTTTCAAAAGCATCGAAGAATAATTTGATAAACCGAAATAAGTCTCTCGAAGTTTGATATGGTATTAAATTACAGACTAAAATCAAAAAGAAGTTTTCTTTCGAATGCCATTTTTAACGGAACTTATTTCTCATCCTGTCGGTTTATATTAAAAATTGAATTTCAGGCATTTTTGTTTTATGAATTCCTGATTCTAACTGTTGAATATATAACTTTTATTCTAAAGAATTGGTTTTTGGATTTCTGGTTTTGTATTTTGATTTAGGATCATTTCGATTGATGTATTTATATGATATTTGTATTTTTACTTCTATTTTTTTATTATTCAAAGTAATTATTGCTCCCTTTTATAAATCAATTTACTTTGAAAAAGCTTTAGATCACAATTTTTACTTTAATTACCGATTCTGAAGCTGTTGTAAATGATTATCAGAAAGTTCTTACAGTTCGCAAACTTCAATTGCTCTGTTTGCGAAATTTAAAATATATTAAATTTTAGATCAAAGGTATAGTTTTTATTCAATATCCGAGTAGTATATCCATCTGTTGATACGAAATATTTTTTTATTCAAATTCCAGAGAATTCCCCCTCTACTTGGAAACGTGTCATGTTTTCTGAAAAATACTCATTTATAGCAAAAATAATTGATTAAAGATTAAATAGAGATTTTCTTTGAAGAACTGACATTTTTTGTGAGCTGTATTCTTTCAGGTATCGTTTTATTATTAAAAACCTTACCATTTGTATTCTATAAATGGTATTTATAAAATGCAAAATGATTTATAAAAATAGTTAAGGATAAGTGCTACACGGTTTATAATGATGGGAAGCATGAATAAAAATGACTTATTTGGTTGATAAAGTAGTCTCCTATTCGACAGGAAATATTTTATTTAAAAATATATGTAATTCAAATTAACTAAAATTTAGTTATTTATTTCGTTTATTCCTACATTTTTGTATCTAAAAGATAATCAGAAAATAATTAGAAAATTTACTTTTAAGGTTTGGAAACTCACGGACAATATACTCAAAGATTAATCGCAATGCCTTAAATTTTGTCTTGAATTTAAGAAAGGTATGACACCCTAGAGTCTTAACTTACATTATTAGTTTTTGAAATTGTATAAATAATTATTCAATAATTACAAAGAAATAATTTGTAACATATATTATTCTTTTAAATCATTGCAAAATTAGAGACCGAGAATTTTCGAGCTGCAAAGTCGCATTCAAATTATGTATATTCTCGTACTTACTGAGTGTTAAAAAAAGTATATGATTTCTTTTAATTTCTGTTGGTTTTGTCGTTATTAGGAGTATTATACACACTTTTCTGTCCGCTTAAATGGACTTCAATGACTTTATCAGAAAATAAGAAACTTTCAGTTTTTATTTTTTTGAGTGTTCAAATCAGCATTAAAAGATATAAGTGACTTATTGTAATTATTAAAAGAATTTAGTTCTATTTCAAAATTTATTCAATTAGGTTTTAATACTAATGGAGTATACAACAGCAGTAATATTAGATTGGCAAAAAAATTGGAGGAAAAAAACATGCAATGTTTAAAATAGTGATAAGAAAATTTTGCCTTCAAAATAAGACTTAGTTACGAACTTCAATAAATAGTTTAGATATGTCTCTTTTTAGTTAATTTCATTATTTATTTTATTCATTGTCAGAATTTGCTGTAAATTCTTCTTCTGATTCTCTGCTATTGGTATTATATCCTACCGATTATTTTCTGGCAAAAGCCTTTCTCTTTTATCTCTAAATGAGTTTTGAATTTTACTAAGATGTATATCATTTTATTTTAACACTAGAAAGCGATACTGGCCTTGATCACGAGCACTTTAAACGCCCATATTTCCCAGTTTTATCTTCAAATACTCTGTTTGTTCATTGACTTTTCCTAATTTATTCATAAAGAATATCTAGACCAAAATTGCTTTGATTTTGCTCATTATTACTGACGCTATAAATGTGTATACTGAAAGATCTGATCATGTCATTTTGACGTCATGAAAATATCGACTTATGTTGTGTTTTCTATTCTTAGAATAAATCTGCACACTATTTTTCGTGGGATTTGAAAAAAGGATTTGATGGGAGGGGGGCATAAATAAAAAGGGGCGATGAAAACATGTTGTGGGTCTTCGGGGTTTTGTGCCTGAAAAGCAACTGTTTAGCTGTTCTGCTGACATCTTATCTTTCTGATGTCACCTATTCAAATTGAAGATCTAAAAAGATAAAAAAAATAATAGAGGGAATTGAATTGGTGTGTGCAAGTGCTGCATCATCAAGGCAAAAAAACTCATAAAGTACAAAAGATATAAATACGACTTAAGGGGAAGTTTTAAAAATATAAAAATAATAATAAACAACGATATGTAGAGTAAAATCTGATGGATTACGTCATCAGAAGCCATTTATTCATGGTTAAAAAAACTATAATAGATTTTATATAGAGGAAAAGACTTTAAGGTCTGAATTTAATATGAATTTCTAAGGTCTAAACTATCATCCTGAATATATTAAAAGAAAAAAGATTTATATTACTGTGCTAAAGAAAAAATTAAAACACTCTTTTAAACAGTATGAAAGGAAGTTACTAAAATCTTAATTTTATTAAAGCTGGAGTGGAAGAAAATAAAATAACGTCCAAGCTACAAAATAACTAGTAAATGCAAGTTCTTTCGTGATGCGAAGAAATATTGGTAAATGGTGCCGTCTGAAAAACCCTAACCATAAGTGTTTCTAGAATTTATCTGAAACCTATTCTGGTCTAGATGAAAAATCGATCTTTTGTTTGATGATTTACATACCGTATGGAAATTCGGTAGAAGTACTTGCTGGGGTGTCGGATGTGTTTGATCACAAATAAAGTAAGAAACATGCAACTAAATCCTCGCTTTCTGATTATGGCCGGTACGTCTTTCTCTAATATTCCCGACTTACCAATAATCAATTTTACACTTTACAAGGAAACTTTGATTTAGCTGATTAACTTGCATAAAAAAATTTATGTTTCCTCTGAGATATCTCTGAAATCTCACTTGTTGGCTGCTTATTAAAACGATCGCTTGATCTGATTGTACAAAGTCAGTTTACGCTCTGTGCAAGAAATTGATTTTAGCCTCAGTGTTTTCAGAGACTGTAGAAGAAATAATGTCCGTTAAACATATCGTAATATTTATAGATTTTAAATAATATATATTTTAAATTAGTTATCCTAAATACGGATAATGATTTGTAAAATATTTTGCATATTAAAAAGAAATTTTCTTCTGCATATAGTTATCACTATTGTAATGACTATTGTATACTCTGCATATTATTATTACTTATTGTATTCTTGTAAGAATCTATATATATTGTTTCTTTTTTCTTGAAATATAAGAAACTAGTTAATGTTTTACGAAACGAGACGGAAAGCTGTGGAGGAACCTATAAAATTAATACCTGCTATTTTAAAACTTTATTTTAGTATACGGGTCTGAGAAAGCCAGGGTTTTGGGACATTTAAAGAGAGTAGCCAAACGACTGCCCATTAGCATTCTAGGTAAAATGGAAAACACCCGCCTTCGAAGGTTTTGAAATGCTACGAATCTACAATAATCTATACATACTAAAGAAATAGTACTCATTCTTAATCCAAATCATACAATTACGTAACTGAATCAAATGA
>BGPR01023465.1:0-24199 GCA_013235015.1 Araneus ventricosus | reverse complement strand
TCACTAAGCTTTGGTTTAACCTTAACAATATTCAAAACATACAATGGCAAAATATTTACTTCAGCACCAGTATCAAGTTTAAGATCAATTTCAAAATACTTATTGTTTACATTTAATGTAATACTTTTATACCATGTTCCACTTATTATTTCAACATTCTTATTCATAGTCACTATTTAGTTCATTTTCCTGTACCTATTCTGTAACAGAATTGATGTAAATTTCCAGTTCATTCTCTGGAACCTTCATTTCATGAATGTTCTTTGAGTTCTGGAAACATTTAACAACAAAATGGTTTTTCTTATTACATTTAGCACACACCTTTCCATATGCTGGACACTCGTGAGGCTTGTGCTTCCGCCCACACTTTTTGCATTCGTACTCTTGTGACGACTGTTTCGGTTGATTCTGACTTCTATTTCTCTTGACACTGTTTATTGTCACTGCTGTTTCTTCTTTCATGCTGCGGAGCTGTTCTCGACTCGTTTCAGCTGCACGGACTATTTCAATAGCCTTTTCAAGTCCCAGACTTGATTCACGAAGAAGACGTTCTTTTAATCCATTGTCCCTAATTCATAGGACGATGCGGTCGTGAATCAGTCCATTTTCGTGCTCCTCAAATTCGCATGTTGACGCTAGTGTCTTCAGCTGCGTTACGTAGCATTCTGCGGTGGTGAACAGTAATCTTCAAATTTCTTTAGAACCTCAGAATAATTTTTTTGACTTTCAGGAGGCTCAAATTTGAATGTGTTGAATATTTCTAGTACTTCGCTTCCAAGTAGATTGAGAAGGATTGCAATTTTTATTTTATCTGCATGTTCATCTTTTTCCGTGGCGAGCAGATAATTTTCCAGTTCCTGTCTCCATTTTCTCTCCACTAGAATAAAAAACATTTTTCTTTTATTAACCCCATGTTTTATACTTTTCCATATATACGAATAATAGACAGAATCCCATCTAGAAAAGTGGGAAAAGAAAAAAAAAACTAGAACGGCAAATAAAATTGAACCGATCTGCTTGGTCAAATTCACATTTTATACTTAGTTTTTGTAAGAAATTACATGCAAACAATAACAGGGGTGATTAAGGATATGTACTCATTGATTATGCACAGATCAGAAAATACCGGATTTCCAGTATAATACCGGAACACAATCACCCCTGCAATAAATAAATTACTTTCTTAATTTTTAGAGAAAAATTTAATACAAATAATACTTTAAAGAGGAAACTATTAAGTTTACTTTTATGCAATTTGGTTTTCGTCAGAATGTCAAAGCTTAGTATGATTATTTATAAGTATTTAAAGAAAATTCTTAAAATTTATAAAACCCAAACCTAAAATAGAGTATTAAACAACAATTTGGTAAAAAATATATACATACCCATGAGCATTTTACAAATATTGCTGAATCTTGAAAAAGCAAGTTTCAGTCCTCCATTCTCCTCCAGTTGTACTGCATACTTAATGGGTTTGGCTCCAGTATACGGCAAACTACATTGTTTATTGTTGAGCCTCCAACAGACCCAAAATTCTTGCACTGAAAATATACGCAAGAAAAACAATTATAAGCCACATTTAAAAATAAACAATTGTAGTTGATATTAGCAGAAATTGGGAAAATGCAAAGTATGATATAATTATAGAATTTTAAAGGATAGATGGTTTAATTTAAAATACATATATATATATATATATTATAATACACATCACCTCATTTCATGTGGCAAAGCTTATCTGATCAACATATCAGTGAAAAAAGAGCATTTTTAAAATTTTGGTGTAAAAAGAATTTTAGAATTTTTTTAAAATTTCAAAAAAGGCTCTTTTGTTGATTTTGAAAAGGTGAAAATAAATATTTATTATGGTTTTTAATTTTGAATAGTGAATCTGAACATGTTGAAAGCCACTTGTCACGTTAAACTGTGCTTTTTAAGCTCAAAGTTTGTGAAATAGGCTAAATAATCTTTCGTAACTCAAATTTTCTGAGGTTTTAACGTATAAATAACTACCCAGAGATAAAAGTTAAAACTTTCTTGGCTAAATAATTATTGCAGTGAGTGTGTATACAAGTGGCGAAGCTTTTTCAGCAACAATTCATTGAGAAGAGTGGAAATTTAGAATTTCATTGGAATAAAGTTAGGGCTAATGAAACTTGAAGAAATAATGAATTTTGTGTGCCAAGAAGTTTTAAATGGCCAATTTCTGATTGATGTAAATAATTTATATTTGTAAACATTTAATAATTATACATTTTAGCATTCAAATTTCTTTCAAACATTTACATATTATATATATATATGCTACCAGGAAACTTTAATTTTAGAAATTTTATGATTTAGTTTATTAGTAATTGCTGAAAAAATTTTAGAAGTTTAATCTATTTCAAATAATTTAAATTTACTTTTAGTAATTAATGTAATTATAATTTCCTATTACTAGCAGACAGTCCTAAATGTATGGCGAGCGAGCTGGGATCACGTAGTAATTAATCTCAGAAGAATCACAACTTGATTCTTGGGGGTTGACGAGCGGAGCGAGTAGGGGGTGTAACCCCCTAGTATGAAATAAAACATGACGATGTCTAGATTAAAAATAATCATGTTTAGGACACGATTCAAAAATGATAAACATGGATTACAAAGGATTATGAAAATGCGCTGATGCTATCTCAGAGCCACCATGTTGGTTAATGGCCACCATGATAGTTGAGAAAATGAAAATATGAAATAAAATGAAAACTAACTACTTTAAAAACACAGGACATGTGTCAAAATAATCAGGATATAATTCTGAATACGAATAATATGAAGTTCAATGGCAAAATAATAAAATTCCGCATACATGAAAACACAGTTACACATTACGTATCGATATTATTTAAAATATTAATTTAAGTTGATCTTAAATCATATTTGACATCATTTGGTTAAGTTTGATGTGCGGTTTCCCGCCAAGTTGGCAAAAATCACGCCAACTATGAAATACTCGCCAAAAGCCCGCCATATTTTCATTAAAGGGTTGCAATAAAATAACTGACGTGCACCACATTTGGCGAGAAATCGCCAGTAAAAAAATCAACTTTGGCGAACGCACATTAAACTTAAGTCTAGCCTTTATGGAGCCTTTATCGGTATCACATATTTTCTTTCATGAATAACATAAAACAAACAATTTAGTTCAAATTTCAGTATCGAATATATTCTGCTAAATTAGTATTTAGAAATATTATAAAGTCATATTAGTAATGAAATTATACACAAATAAATATATAAAGTAAAGTATTTACTTACCGACGATGTTATTGCAAAGAACAAAGAGCTGGAGAGTCGCCTGTAGCCGGTAGAAAAAAAAAATTATTGAAAAGAAAAACAAAAGTCCAACGTTTCTTCACAGCGCCATCTATGAGACGATTCTACATTTGCCTTGCCGACCAATAACCAATCATCTAAAAAAGAATCCCATCGCTCGCGACGCGTTTCCGACCTTTTGCTATACTTCTGATAAGGGAAGGTCGCAGCGCGACCTCGGGGCGATCTTAAAACCATTCATTTGAAATATGCCGATCATTTACCAATCAAGGCGGCGCTTGGCCAACTATTTACCGATCAGTCTTTGCTGCCTGGGTACTTAACCAGTTAGTGATTTTTCTTAAAGTTCTTAAATTATTTACTTTATAAATACCCACAGAAGAATAAAGATATTTCATTTTGAAAGTCTTAACAAAGTGCATTAAAGTAAGTCGTGGTACAAGCAGGCTAAAGAGCAAAAATAAAAAAAAACACGTGAATTATATTTAATTCAACGAGCTGAGAAACGAAAGAAGACCCATAAGGAAATATTTTATTTATTTTAAAGAAAATACCTAATCTCTCTCAGTTTGCGATTTTTCTTAAACTTCTGATAATATTTAGTTTTCAAATGCCTAAAGAAAGAAACATGCATTTAATCTTTCACGCCACAATGCGTAAAAAGCAATCGCGGGAGAAGCAAGCTGAAGAGCAAAAATCGCAAAACCGTGAATGGGAGAGTATATAACTACATTCAAACATTATCCTGAAAACATCATTGTTAGTCATATCGAATCTGAATTTATATTATGTAAATAATAGATTCCTCACCGCAGTGAGTGAGCTGAGAATACCACAGCTTGGTATATGTTAACTTTATACACGAGGGATGATGAAAAAGTATCGGGACTAAACTATACGCTTAAAGCTGAAAAACGCAGAGTAAAGAAACTTGGCAGGTATCGACCTTGAAGCCTCCGCCGCATGCGCCAAAAGTTACAAGGTCGTAAATCCCGTCACTCCCATACAATAGAGCTTTGAAAAATGCATATACTGTGATGCACTGTAAAAAAATTTTTCGCAAAATCACGGGCATGCAGCCCAGGGTCCGTCCATTGCCCGTTAAAATACATTTTGCCCGTAAAATATTCTGACCGTGATTTTATGAATGTGGCCGTAAACCTATGGCCGTGATTTCCTGGCCACAGACCGTAAATTTGGAAGTTGACCGTATAAATGTGTCCGTTACTTCCTGGTTAGTGCCCGTAATTTTGGAAGCTAACCGTATAAAAGTGCCCGTGATTTCCTGGCCACTGCCCACAATTTTGGAAGCTAACCGTATAAAAGTGGCTTCCATTTTCTGGCACCTGCTTACAATTTTGTTAAGTTTGTCTGTATAAAAGTATTCATTACTTTGCGACTAGCTCCTTTAAATCTGGAAGTTTTCCGAATAAAATTACTCGTTATGTTCTGGATAATGCTCACAATTTTTAAAAATTGACCTAATAGAAGTACCTCTAACTTCTGACTATGACCTAGAATTTTGGTTCATGACCACATAAAAATGACCATAAATTTGAATGCTGACCACCTAAAACTGCCCTTCGAATCCAAATTTTGAAATTTGCTCGTACAAAAATGCTCATTAATTTGGAAGTTAGGCAAAAAAAAAAGTGGCAACTGGTTCCTGACCCCTGCCCATATGTTAGGAGCTGATTGTATTTAAGAAGAGCCCATTATGAAGGTACTGTAGAGGTTTCTTCAAAACCAGTATACATATAATCAGAAAACAGAAATAAATTAATTATACTCGAAAGACAGAAGCTAAAATCAAAATATCTTAAAAACTTGAATAAATTTTATGAAATATTTAGTATATCGTTTCATTTTATTGAAATAGGATGACCATTAATTAGTGTTAAAATTAACTATTGAAAAAAGTAAGTTAAAAACTGCAAACAAGATTGCTGAATAAAATATTGAAATAAAGTAAAAGTTGACATGCATTTAATTTTAATTTAAAAAAACTACTGTATCAATAATTGAAAAATTAGAAACCACTTGATATACATCTATTTTATAAAGGAAATCCTGATGTTGTGCTAGTCCAATTTCGTGCTGAAAGTGTTATATTGAATTTCGTATATACTAATTATGAAATTAATTTAAAAAGACTTAATATGGCTTCTCAACTAATAATTTGATATACTGCTAGATCTACACAAGAGTAACTCTTGGGCTCAGCAAGATTTGTTTGCTTTGTATAAATAAAATGAATATTTTAGCAATAGATAGTAATAATTTTTCCGAAGAAGAACGCAAGGACGACTTTTGTATGTTTTATTATGTATTTTAATTGTAATGTGTTTAATTTCCAGATTTGTGAAAAAAAATAAATGAATGAAGAACTAATGATTTTATTTCTCATTTATGTACGTATAGCACACTTTGTAGTATAAAAGCAGAAGGTATTTTAACTTAAAGTGATAATTTAATTATTTGCATTTCAATCAAAAAAATACTTTAAAGAACAAAATTATTTTCTTGAAGAGAAGAGAAAGACTAGAGTTAAATCAATACACTTAAATGCAAATATTATAAAATAGTTTTTTCTGTTAAGAAGGATGACCATCATTGTTATCATATAAACTAAGAAAATTTTAATGAACAAAACGACTCTCTTAACCGTATTGCAAACTGCATTACTGATGACCGATAAAAAGTATTGATCAGTATTTTATGTCAACATTTTTGTCAGATATTTTGTGCCATATATTTAAAAGGATTATATATTTGAATAAATTTCTCTGCATTATGTAAGAAGTATACAAAAAGTTATGGACGGAAATTAATCATTTGTAAAGAATTTAAAATATCACCTTTATCTTTATCATTAAAAGGTTTTAAACTTAAGAAATGAGCAAATACATCCGTGATAAAAATTTAAAAAGAAATCATTCCTGTTGCTTCAATCGCTATTTTCCTATTGAATGCGAGATGAGCTTTCAAATGCAAACAACATTATTGACTACTTGTAGAAAAATACTGATCGGCATTCTATGTCAAATTTTAGGTTTTGTATTATTATTTAAAAAGTGTTTATATTTGAATGAATTTTTATTCAGTACACAAGAAGTATTTTAAGAATTATGGAGGAAAATTTAAGTTATAATAAATTTACAATACCAGCTTTTTTTATCATTAAAAGGTTTCTTACTTAATAAATGAACAAAGAAATTTGTAAAGAGAAAAGAAATTCCGAAAATCCATCCCAGTCGTTTCAATAAATGTTTTCCTATTTACAAAGCGAGATGAGCTTGAAGCCGCAAATGACATTCACTGGCCATCGTTTCTTTGTTGACAACTGACAGCGTATAAGGGGGAGACTGTCTCCTGGATTTCTGAAGGAAGGGACAGTCTATTCTGCTTCCATGATCGCAAAATTACTCAGGGTTTTGAGGCAGTAGAATTTTTACAACAGCTGGGCTCAGAGTGTTAAAAGCTTTAAAACTTTAGGGTGCATGGACACCCCTTTGCCAAAACGTTTCGCCATCTTTGTAACTTTTCGTTGGGATTTATCGACAGCAATGCTCTGAAAAAAGAGGTAATGAGAAATCAACACTAAATGCCTATTTAATATAATATCAAATTGCACAAATAATTCTGAATGTAAAAATTTTTAGGATCAACACTGCTCGCATTTATATCTGGATGGTAAAGTGCCTTTTTACCTCAAAAAATCAAAGCAATAGATTTTCCATACATTTTTGTTCATTTTTGGGGGATTATGATAATAATAATAATCATATTTTTACATATATACTTTTTTTACAGTGATTTGGCAGAAAAGGGTCAGAACACTTTTTCAAAAATATTTTATGCAACAGAACTATAAAAATGCGTAATGAAAATTTTGTTTGGGGTCCATATATTTTTCCCCGCTTAACTCATAAATCTGAAATGGTTAACCAAGAATATCTTTCAAATTATTAATGTATGCTGTTATTGAATTTACTTCTTCCAAATCATAAAGGCTTAAATTAGGCACTTTGACACTGTCACATAATTCAACTGTAAAAAAAAGTTGATTCTGATGGAAAAGGAAACATTTTATAATGCCGACCTTAATTTTTGTTTCCACTGCTATTCCTTGTCAATTCTTAATTTGCATACCATTAATTGTTGCTTTGTGCCCAATATATAGATTGTTAACAGTAGAAAAATGGTTTTCTATAGCAGTTTGAATGGATAATTCAAATGAATCAATATCTAATGGAAAGCAACCATATCTTTCCATCAAAGGTTCAAAATATTCACCAGCTCTCAAATAGGCTTGCAATAATTCATGGTGCTCATTTAAGGTACATGTTAAATTAATGAAATTTTTTCGATTTTGTAACTTTCAAATCGCATGGTCCAGACCCATATTAATAGACCAAATTCAGTTATTAATTGAGGATAATGAGTCAAGAAATGGTGCTTAGGTTTTTAGGATGAGGATGGGAAAATAATTTTTCGATGATATAAATAATCTTCAATTAAAGAACTTAAGTAGGAAATTTGTGTTTTACTTATTACTGATGAGCATACTAAAGTAACTATTTCCTGCAGAGTACAAATAAGTTGTCAAACCTCATTTTCCTCATTGTCAATTATTTTGTACCTTAAACACCAAGAAAACGAAGTAAGGTCTAGTTCTGAATAGCATGCCCAGTTAATTTCTCAGAATTTGGTGATATTGATCCAGGTTTATCCCTGGCATCTTCTCCTTTGTATGGAAATTTCTCAATAGCGCTGTTTATATATCTATATGTGAACCATTTTTTTTGTTTTGACGAAGTATATTTTATGTACAACGGAATATCATAACTCAATACCCCTTCAAATAAATCATGCCCTATACATGGTGGCAACCCTGGTATACATGGGAAAAAACTGAGTGAATTAAATTGAGTATCAAATTTAATGCCCTTGCAAGATTTAATATCATCACATTCATTTAATTTCTTAAAGGCTAAATTGGAAGTTAAAACTGTTCTTGATGAAGCATCGGTAGCAGTATTTTGTAAACTGTCTTAGGTTGCACCGCAAAATTTACATATATAGCCATGAGAAAAGTTTTCTGTAAAGCCACCGATATTATATCTACGAAGATTGCCACTAGCTATGAAAACAACAGTTACTTTATGTGTAAAATTATTAATTTCAATGTCATTGTTTTCTGCGTCTTTTATGCCGCTTATTAAAGGATGGAAAACAGCTTCATGACCAAAAAATTTAAAATTCTTTTCTTTGCAGAACAAAACTAATTGTATAGAGGCGACTTTGGATCTATGGCACTTTTGTATATTGCCTAATGTTAAAACAGTTATAATTGATCAAATTTAACGAAAATTAAATTAAATATTAATAGAAATTAAATTAAAAATTAATTAAAATCCTTTTGTATTATACAGAAAGGCGCATATGCAGCTGCTTCTGATAAAATGCAAGAAACAAAATTAGAACTTGAAAAATTAAGTTAAAAAGAAATATAGAAAAAATAAACATTAATAATAATGACAACAATACACCTTTTATGCGCGCTAACGCAGCAGCATTAAGTGATTTCATCATCAGAATATTCCAAGAATTTTATAAACAGAAATAAACGTATTTACAAACAGAAATTATCAAATAATTAAAACATAAATAAGAAAATTAGAAAAAAATACAATTAGAATAAAAGCAAAATGGAAGAAAAATGGAAAAGAACTAGAATGGCGATTCTTCCTGCCCTGTTTTAGAACTACAATGGCGTGTGGCCTCTGAGAAAGAATCGCCATTCTAGTTCTTTTACATTTTTCTTCCATTTTGTCTTCTTTCTAATTGTATTTTTTTTTTCTAATTTTCTTATTTATGTTTTAATTATTTGATAATTTCTGCTTGTAAATAGGTTTATTTCTGTTTATAAAATTCTTGGAATATTCTGATGATGAAATCACTTAATGCTGCTGAGTTAGCGCGCATAAAAGGTGTATTGTTGTCATTATTATTAATGTTTATTTTTTTCTATATTTCTTTTTAACTTAATTTTTCAAGTTCTAATTTTGCCTGATGTTAAATACATTGAAAAAATATTGTGCTTGTTTCTTGCTGATCCAAGTGGATTTACAATTTCAAAACTGTCTGTATATAGTATAAACCGCAGAGCTGATTTACTTTGCTCGAAAAAGTTATTTTTGAAAGCAGTTCCATCAGTAAAATCAGAGAGAAGACCAGATTCAGATGGAACAGAATTAGAAAGCGGCTCAGAAACAGACTTATCCTTTAATAAAGCTTTGATAGTTTCCTTTATAGGAACATAATGAAATATGCACTCTTTGTTTTCACTATTAAGACCAAGTTTAATTGCTTTTGGTTCTGTGTAGCTGAAGTTTTGTTTAAAGAATTAAAAAAAGAAAACTCAGAACGGAGAATTGTTTGTGCTCATTGAATAAATTTAAATTCGATCCATTTAGTACTGTGTTTATTTGAGTGTCATCAAGATTTATAAGTTTCAATTTAGTAAATAAGTTGAGATTATAATTGTTTTCGTAAGTTCCAAACAAATTTTTCATCTCATTAACTTATTTGAATAAATATTGCTGGAACATTATGCTTGCACTGCAGTCTTAAATAAAATAAACCAAGATCTTTAACATTGCTAGTTTAATCATCATCTATTTCAGTTTCATTTAATTTATTACAACATGGTTCATCATTGACCGGGGAAGATGCATCATTATCACGAACTGGATTTGGTATTGATAAAAATGTTTTTTTTATGCTTTCGTGATATGTGTGATGTAAAAGAAGATACACAATTATATCAGCTGGAACACGACTTAAATGGACAAGATACTGTAATTCCAGATTTTAAGTGTTTTTCTAAGTGGAACTTCAACTGGCCCAATGAATCACATGTATTTGAACATGTGCTTGTAGCACAAATAAGGATACAATCCTCTACAAATTCACGAGAGATATCTTTTATATGATCCCTCTTAACATGCGATTTGAAAGCTTCATAAGTTCTAAATGTCCTTATACAAAGAATTAATCCACAAGGAAATCTGACATTATGAACATTAGAATGGCATTTACAGTGCTCAACATAATTTTTAATTTTGATGAAATTTTTACTACACAATGTGCAAGTTAATATCACGGTCAAAATTAGTATTTAGCTCTCAAATTATCTTCAGGGACACAACAGATGTATCTTGGTATCATGTATTATCCGAGAACAAATGAAAGATAATTACTCTTCAATGTGCATACATGTGCACAATGGACATATACATAAACACATGCATACTTATATACGTACAAATATATAATAGGTATACATTATAGGAGTATACACACACACTTACATGAGCATACATACACAAAAAACATATATAAGCCAATAATCATGGTACTAGATTTATTAATAGACAAAAACTTTATCAAACAATTTAATCGGATAAGGAAAATGAAATCCCTACGGATGACGACGATAGTGCTCGTTTGAAGAGAAAAATCTTAGAAGATTTAAGAAAGTTAGACTGTTCTGAAAATGTGGATGAAGAAGAAGTAGAACAATAGATTAACGAAGATTAAACATTGGAATCTTGCGAAGTTTTAAGTGACGATGATATTGTGTCCCGTGTAACTTGTGGTTCAGAAGAAACAAGGAATTTCGAAAAACGTCCCGAGAGTGATGAGGAAAATCTTGCAATCAAATCAAAAAGTTAAGTCACGGTGACGCATTACTACACACTGAGGCGTTACTTAATTACTTGGAGCAAGAGATGAAAGTACACATGCAGAAAAAATGATATTGAGAAATCTGAGTAGTATAATTCGTTGAAGAGTAAATGAAAAACAAAAATCGACTTCTATCATTTCATTCTTCACAAAACAGTGAGGTAAACTAAATCTGTTTTTCTTTTTAATTGTATGAATTGCAATTCTAAATAACATAAAAATTTATTGTTAATTTTTTTCTTTTGTATTAAACTATTAATGTCTTATTGTATAATAATTTTACATTTTCTATCATTTTTCCAAAATTTTTCATCAGAATTTGTATAAATTGAATTATCCAGGATATTCGCTTATCCGGGACGGAGCATTTCCCGACCATCCCGGTTAATCGAGAGTCTACTGTAATTACTCTTCAATGTATAACATGTGCACAATGGTATTATATATAAACACATGCATACTCATATATGTACAAATACATAATAGGCATACATTATAGGAGTATACACACAAAACAAAAAAAAACATAATAAGGCAATAATCATGATATTTTGTCTTTTAATAGATTTATTAAAAGACAATATCTTCTAAAAATCACTTTTGATTATAAGTTCTTCAGTGATCAGCATAATGTACACTTTGTTTTTAACTCGACACATACCCACAGTTTTGAATTAAGCATTCTTTCAGACATATGCGATTTGCTTCTGTTAAAATTTCCCCACTTAGTGATAAAAAATTAAATGTTTATCGTTAATTAGCAGCCGCTTTCCTGAAAATAGTCGCTTTTTTCCACTTTTACACAAAAATTGACTCCATAGCCACCCAGGCCCAATTTTAGTACTGTGAAGATTCCAGAACAGCTGTTAAAATCGGCCTCGCCAAAGTAGTCACCTGGACTGTCGGAAAGCAACAAAAGAGTATTCGTACAAAGAGCTTTTTTCACTCCATATCTAGTGACACTTGGCACACAAAACCTTTTCGGAACTCCCAATTAAGAAGGAGTGATGGATGTCCTTTATCAGTTGAACTGAGACGAGACTATCTATGGACCAGACCACTAACAGCCAAGATTGTAACTGGACATAAATCAATCGCCTGGTGGAAAGAAGACCTCATTGGCCGTCGTCATCAAATTCGTAGCCAATCCTCACGAGTTGGGCGGACCTTGTTCCTGGGAAAAGAAGCGGCGGTGGGGAAGAAAAGAAAAAAGTTGATTTTTCGATCGGCGATCACCTTTTGATCGGATTCCGATCATAGGATCTTTATTCGAGTGCTGGATCTTCGGATCGGTTTTAAAGTAACTAAGTCCCGTGCGGCCAGTTGGGTAGCGGAAAGAAGCTTCGTTAAGAAGCTGTACGCTTCTGTTCAACTTTTTCGTGAGAGCATAGCTCTCGTATCTGAACTGTTCGAGTTTTTATTCGAGATGAGCGGGTGCTCATGAGGACTTGTTGAACTGTCGATAGATTTTATGTAGAGCCGTTGCTCTGATTAACTATCATTTCTACCTGCAAAGGCTGTCTCAACACCATCCTGTAATTTTACTCACGTCTATAATATTCTGTATATTATTATTTCTTATTGTGTAATCCATAATAACCAAGATACTTCGAGAAACTTTAAAATAAAAATTATTAGAGTGATACTAGTCTAGCTGTTGATTCACGCTACCCTAGGTCTCACGACGTCACAGCACCAAATAGTCACCGCTGGGAATCCTATACATACATGCACACATATATTTGCATATGTATGTGCATACACAGAGGAACACACAGATATATAGAATGGATGTGTAGATAAAATTTAATGTGTAAATAGAAAGTGTGATTGTTCTATATCAGTTAATCTATTTCACCTGATGAATTATTAAAATCAGTTTTACAGTGCATTCAACATAGGGTAGATGCTCCAGTTTTGGCCACTGCACCAGTTTTGGCCACATTGGATCTGTTTTTACAATAATTATCTAGTAATTTCTAATTAACTAATAAGAAGCATTCCAATACTTTAAACAATCCTTATTTTACTATTTTCAATCTGATTGATTCATTTTTCACAAACATGTGACTTGTAAAAAAATTAAATGCATGATCATGTATTGTATACTCACAACTGTTAAGGCTTTTGTTAAGTAACAAGTATTTACAGATTTTCATCATGAAGCTCTCGGAATTAAATGGTTAATCTAAAACTGATTACACTTAGAATTTATGAGGTAAGCTTTCTTTTTATTATGATTTCATATCAAAATTAATTGTTTTTAAGATTAAATGGGTGTTGGCTAAAACTGGAACTTTATATTTACTATATGTGCCAGTTTTAGTCATGCAGGTGCCCAAAAATGGAACTCTACATGTTCCAGTTTTGGCCACATAACTTCATTATTGTGTTTTTAGCCATTACATAAATTTAAGAATATCTGGATGAAATAAAATTAACTAATTTAGTTTTGTTTCTAAAATAAAAGCAACTGATTTAGTTTTGTTTCTAAAATGAAAAGTAATTGATATAGCTTTGTTTCTGAAATAAAAGCAACCGATTCAGTTTTGTTTGTTTTCATTTTACATAGTAATTGCTCCAATTAAAAATAAGAAGGCAGGTAACATTTCCATACAAAAATTTTGCTACTCATTATCTAAAGTTGGTAATGCAGTTAAGTCCATTCAAAATGGAATGTCAAAAACATCTCCATTTTGAATGTTACCTCACATTTATGTGAGAAAATTTCAACTTGAGGAACCTGAATCGAGTGATGAGGAATATTCTTTTATATGCATGGATTGCTCTAATTTTAAAAATAATTCTGATGAATTTGATGAATGTTGCAATTAAAAATTATAAAAATACATATTTGTGGATATTGTTAGTGAGTATAATAATGCAAATTCTTGATTTGTAAGATTTTTAAAAAAATCTATGCTTTTGCAATGTAAGTTTATTCCTTTCCCTATTTTTTGTTTCACATTTTATCAAAAAAATGCGAGTATATATAGTTTGCATTTTATGAACCAAATTAAATTATAGTTTGTATTTTATCAACCAAATTAAATGATTGTTTCCTGCATTCCTGTTTCTTTTACTTTAAACTGAAATCTGCAGCTAAAATCTTAGGCAAATTTTATTACATATCTTCATAAATTCATAAAAAAATCACATTTAAAATAACAGAAAATAATGTACTAAAATATATATTGCATAAAAATGATTTATTTTTATTTAAAATTCATTAAAATGTCTGTTAAAAATATAATATTAGTGTGGCCAAAACTGGTGCATATGGGGTTAATTTATTTAAAAATTCATAACTCTAAATCTAAAATATTCTTCAGAAAATTTTATAACTAGAAGAAAGCAAATAGAATTTGCTAAAGAATAGTATAAGTATGATTTAATATGCTTTAAACAGTCATCCACTGTGAAATTTCCATTTCAAATTTTTCTTAAGGTGGCCAAAACTAGAGCATCTACCGTATATTAAGCAATTATCTATTGCTGAACAAATTATTACTCTCCTGTTATGTATTATTTCAATTTTGGGGTGACGTGAAATTGGAAAAAAAATGTTCTTCAAATTAAATACTGCAATAATTACCATCAACAAAAGTATTTTAATATAAGCAACAAAAATCTAACATCTAATGGCAGAAACTTAAAAGCTAGAGAAATATATTTCATCACAGTAAACACTAAATTATAAGTAGTCCACTGCAAAATTCACTTCACGCTTGAAATAACGAAGTACTAAAATAAAACAATAAACTAAATAAACATCAAAAAGCTAAAGAATAATATACTTATCTTAGCTTCTAATTAATAAGTACATGACCCAGAACTTCCTCGGGAAAGTCAAGTGTGTATGTTTGATGGAGATGCCGACAGAATACGGTCAAATGGCGCTATTGTTCTTCCCGGTCAATCGTCAGGTTGGTACGTCATCCCGATTAACCAATGAAAAGCGCCCGTGATAAAGAGAAGGGAAAATTACGGAATCTGACCCTAAAATCGGAAACAGCTTACAACAATATAGGGGTTATGGTCGTAAAAAGGGAAAAGCGGCCGCTGACCGTAAAAATGATGGGCAGTAGCACTGAAATTACGGAAATTTTTGAGAGTGTGCCGTCGCATTTGTTATGGAAAAGAAACTTGAGCTGTAAACTGATTTCTGTCTCTTTGAATGCTCCATGTCCTTTCATTGTAGCCATAAACGTATGGTTCATCGCTTGTTACGATCATTTAAAAAAGTTCTACTCATTTTCAGCACATTGAAGATCGAGCAACTTCATTATATAACACACACTGCAACGACATTGTATTCACCCTTGACTTTGAGTTGTTCTACTCATGCAACACGGCCACCTTCATAGCCGGTAACCTTAACGCCAAACATAGGCAATGGAATTACGCCAGGAGTTGCAAACTTTAAAGCCCTCAATACGTCTCTTAAGTAGCGACACGTTCAATCGTCCGCCATTTTGGGGGTAACAGCCACTCTCTCCCTAAGTCTGCTATTGAGAAATACGGAGTTTCGTTCGTTGAATGTGGACTTTTATTACAAAATGTTTACAGATTCCCAAATATAACTTAAATACCTAATGATATGCATATAAAAAATCATTTTACCTTAAATAATAATTTATTTTTATATTAAAACACATACTATACTAAATGCGTGTTTTGAAATAATTCGCGATCATTTTGAAGAATAATTTTACTCAATTTTTTTTGCTAAGACTTTCTAAGTTGTAAATTACTCCAAACCAGGGTTGATAAAAACCATAATTTTTTAAAAAATAAAAAAATCGGATTTTTTTTTATTTTAATGGTTTTTTTTTTAATTTAAATTTATTTAAGTGCAGTATTTAATACAAACATATATGTTAACTTAAACTGTTCAAGCTAGAGATCAAAATTAATTAATACATGCAAATTCTTTTTACATATAATTAAAAATATATATAATTACAGTATATATATATATGAATAATTCATAAATCAGTAGAAAATAATTACTTACAATAGGATTTTCTGCTTGTTTTAATACTTACTTTTCAATTATCTATATCATAATTTAAATAAAGGATGCTTATTGTTATTTAGAGATTTTACTCCTTAAACCACAGTGCAGAATTATGTATTTATTAGAATACTCAATTATATATACTCACATTTAATTTTTTTAATAGTAGGTCTTGAATTCATGGCTTTATATAAAATAATTTATTTTATCTCTGAAGCGGCAATTCTCATGCCAATGCTCTTGCTAGAACATTTTTTTTACCTTCCTTAGCTCCAAAGCTCGATTTTTCTTTTTAATTAAAAAGTGCATTCTGTGAGTGACAAAAATATTAACAAGTTTAACCATCAAATTACAGCACTGAGGAAACTGTTTAAAATGCTCCATAGAAAAGCTTAAAAATAATGACTTCAATTGCTTTAACTATTCCAAGTATAATGTTAAAAGCGTGATACACACATTCAAGCGAAGATCCAAGATGCCGGCTGTTTACCCATGTGACTGGCAACTTCCAATCAAAATCGAAAGCGGCACGAAGTCGATGGGGAAAAGAGTGTCGCTACTTAAGAGACGTATTCAGGGCTTTAGCAAACTTGGTATCAGACAACTGGACTTTAAAAAGAAAACATGTGCAAAGATAGTGGCCTTAAGCGAATCAACCCACCACCATCAGTAGTATACCAGGGGATTGGTGCGACATATCTCACCTCCCTTTCCCCCCTCGAGTTGAGTTGTTTCCCTCCTGCTTCGAGTTGAGTTGAGTTGTTTTCCTCCTGCTTCGAGTGGAGTTGAGTTGTTTTCCTCCTGTTTCGAGTTGAGTTTAGTTGTTTTCGATGCTGCTTTCGAGTTTAGTTGTTTTGTTCTGATATGAACTGAAGTGAGTAGCGGAGAGTGACGTCATTTTTTTGGACTTAGAATTTTTCACCATTTCTCGAGCTATCTGGAAAGTCAGTTAATTACATAAATTAGTAGTCTAAATTAATCAAGGTTTAATTATCAATTTCAATTATTGTAATTATTAATTAATTTAATTATTGATTACAATTAAGTTAATTTGTAAATCAACTTACTTGTACAATACCGCTTCAGATTGTGACAAAACTTTAAACTCATCCTGGCCGGGATTAGAACCTGGGACCTTAGTAATCGAAGTCAGACACGCTGCCGCTGGACCATCCTACAGCACGTACGTCAGCCTTAAAATAATCTATTTGAGTGTGACAAAGTCATGGAGTTTAGTTGTTTAATGCTGTGGGGATCATTCGAACTGAAATGAAACTACGGATTCAGAGGAAGGGAAGTGAAGAGGAGATGATGACGTCATTGGCTGGAAACTTAGCCTTTTGTGTGTGGCAACAGGTTAGTGGGCATGTCAGAACGTGTTGGTGCAGACGTGGCAAGGTTGCATGACGTCATGGAGAGTTTAGGTGATCCGCAGCTGCTTCCCGTGATCTGATTGGCTGCTAGTGAAGAGAACAGGGGGCACGACGTGCCCCAGACCCCACATGGGGTCGAAGTAGAATTTTCTGATTGGTTGTTTTCAGAGAAGTAAAGTGAGTTGAAGTTGCAACTTTCATTACTTATACCAGCGTTAATGAGTTCAAATTTCTTTTTGCATTATCATTACTTATTCCTGCGTTTGCAAGAATATACGTACATTTGTGAAAGAGTGGAATCGTAGTCACTTTACAACTGGTATCTGTTTAACAAGTTTAATCGCCAGAGATGGAATCCAGAAAAAGGACTCTTGGTGAAGTATCTTTAAATTTTTGTATTTGAATTTTTATTTAAATAAGATATTTTAAATATTTCTATATACGGCAATGTAATTGTATTGTAAAAGAAAAAGGGGAAAAATGTTTTATTTGCAAGTCGCTTAATTTTTAAACCTAATGAAAATTTTAAAACTTATTTCATTAAGTTAGAGATTAACTTTTTCTACAGATTATTAAAACGAAATGATATTTCTTTTAATGTTTCATGAAATTAAATGATTTTTTGAATGAATGAATAAATTTTAGTGTTGTAAAATGATTTTTTCGAATGTTCAAAAAACCACGTGTTAGTAACATGTGTTTCTACATGATTAGATATTTATCAAATATAATGTCTAATGTTTAAGTGCTTTTAACATTTATGTAGTTGAACAAATTTTCGAATTTGTTTCTATTATCCTATTTATATCTATAAATATTTTCTATATGAATATTCTTAGAGCAGTAATACGTTTTTTTTCGAATGTATAAGAACACGTGTTAGTAACGCATGTTTGTATTCTATTATATATTTATAAATTATACTGTGTATTGTTCAAGTGCTTCTAACATTTATATAGTTGATCAATTTTGAATTTTTTTCTACTATCCTATTTAATTCCATAAATAATAATCTTTTCTTTATTATAAATCGATTATTTTTGAAGATAGTGGTGACAATGATGATGTAAGTATTTATTACATTCTGTACCTCAGTGTAACACTATATTGTTATATATCCTAACTGGGTTTTTTTAAATTTCTGAATTTATTGTAGGATTATCGTCATTATTCACAAAGGAGTTTGGAAATTGATATTGATAATATAGAAGATGAAGAAGTATGTTTTAGATTTACTTTGAGTTAAATTTTCAAAATCTTAATGTTATTTTAGTTTTTAAGTTTAATAGTTTTACCATATCTCTCTTTTGTTATTCTAGGTTTTGAGAGATGCGTCACAACATTTTTTAAACTATTCACCCCCTTTCTACTATCAAATAGGAAATGGATTTGCAGTAAATATCTTTTGAATTTCTTTAACGACATATAAATCAAAAAAATGTATTTGGTTTTCAAAGGTATTAAATGTCATTTTTTTATTTTTAGGATCAACCTGGACCTTCATCGCGTGGGGGAGTTTTAGTGGAAGGAAATACTCCCGAAAACGTAAAAAATACTTTTTAACTTTTCAAACTGATAATTGTTCTGCTTTATCCATGTCAACGTTTGAGATTTTTTTAAAATTAAAAATGTACTTTTTTTAGTTAGAAAATGCTGTTATTATAGATGAAGGAAATAGGAGAATCAATCGACGATATAACGCAGAGGAAGTCACATTCCAGGCTCGTATTGATACTCAGCAAATCCCTCCCAGGCTTCGGATGACACCTCTCGTTGCTGCAGTTGAAGCCGTCCGTCAGCTGATCAGCATACTGATTTTGCGTTGCACTAGAAACCTCCGCCCAACAGACTTCATACGATTTTGTTTTGATGCCATCGACTTGGATAGACCTGTATCGACTACTCTGATGTTGGTGTCAGCGCTGACAGTTGAAAGTGTGGTAGCTCCGATTATGAGGGTACTACAGTCATACAAGCATTTGAAGCTAGAGCATGGTGTAACAGTGGATGTTATAATTATACACAGGGATGTTGGCGCAGGTAGAGGGAGGAAAATTTTCAACATTGATATTGATAGATTAAGTAAAAGATCTATTCTACATATTGAACTTGACGAGTTGGGATTGTGTTGGGCCAACACAATTTTGTACGCCTTGGCACATTTAGAAAATGACCGGGCATCCATTAATGCCATGAGAGACAAAAGACGACTGACTCTTTTGAGCAGAGCAAAGACTCTACACAATGATGCAGGAGTACCTTTGGGGCCCTGTACATATAAGGAGATAAAATGTTTGAAGATTGGTTGTGAATGTTCAGATTGTCGTCATATCGTCTGAATCCCTGAATAAGGTAAAACTATTTTTTCTATTTCATTTTTTTAAAGTTGGCTATGTGACTAAGTTTTATTTATGATATATATATATATATATATATATATATTATATTTTAATTTAGGTTGCTTATAAAGGGGAAAACAGGTCTCGCCGCATAAACTTGTACTTGCATAATGATCATTATGATGTGATTAAATCCCTGAAAGGATTCTATGGTGCACATCATTATTGCGAATCATGCGACAAACCGTATGGTAGAATAGAAGATCACCGTTGCCCAAATGCTTGCCATGTGTGTTTGAGGATGGACTGTATGCCAGGAGAAATGAAGAGGTGCGGCGAATGCGTCATAAAGCTACGAAAGGAAGACGGAAAGTTTCGTTGTGCGACAAGGTAGTTTTTTTTTCTCATTTCCTAATGAGCTTGCTTCTATAGATATATTGATATTTTTTCATGGATGTATTCATTTTTTTCTTTTTTCTATAGATGTATCAATGTAGAAGATGTGGTAAAGTTATCTTGCGTCGGTATTGTCCTAAGGAATCACATCAATGCGGAGCAACCAAGTGTCCTTCCTGCAAATATTACGTCTTAGCTACAGATCACTACTGCTTTTTGCAGACTGTTGCACCCAAAGCCCACTCTGACCGTCTCATTTTCTTTGATTTTGAGACGGACCAGTCTTCGGGAATACATGTAGGAAAGGTGTCTAGGGGATAAAGGTTCTAATTTAGTGCAAAATGAAAAGAGAGAGTTAAAATCAACTAATTTATTATTTAAACACAATTAAAACATTTAACTATTTACAAAGGGGTTAAAACAATAAACATAAGAGCAAGTTCACCTCCGAGATAGCACCAGGCTAATTCATAATTTACTTTCGCTCAGAAAACGGAGAGCCTAAATTATAACGACCACTTCAGTGAAAATCCAACATCGAACTGATTTAATTCCCGCCGCGTGATGTGACTTCACTTCGCCATAAAACAGACGATTTTATTAGTGGTGCCATCTCTTACAATTTTTAATGAACAAAAATGCTAAAGTTAGTTTCTACAAGTTCGGCCATCCTGGGTATCACTGACCCCAGTGATTTTACATAACATACAATAATAGATATAGGCCATTAACAACTCTTCAAAATTAATACAGTTAAAAAAGATAAAAATTTCATTATAACATCTAAACATGAAAGTAAAAATACAATTCTCACAAAGGAAATATTGATAATAAAGAAAGCAGAACACTTCATTATACACTGTGTTCTAAAAGAAAATAGGAAAGTTTCTTGTATAAAAAAAACACATATTTCATCCTGGTGAGTAAAATTTCATTAGAACAGCAGATTAATTCGTTAGCTTAGGACCGTCATGATTACCTACTTTTTCCAAGTCATATCTATTTCTAGGCTTTACTTTAACTATTCTATATGGTCCCAAAAACCTAGGCCTTAATTTCAAACCCGTCCCAAATTGTGTTCTCTGAATGACCACTAAGTCACCTCTCTGGTAACTAGGGGCATTCCTGCATTTCCTATCGTAGGTTCTTTTATTCTCCGCCTGTATCTTCTGGATATTTTTCTTTGCATCTTGTCGTAGTTCGTCTCTCTGTTCTTGCAGTTCTTCCATCATTTCTTCCATTAGTAGATATCTCAGATGAAGGTCCTCCCTATTTCTCATGGTGACACCAATTAACAATTCAAACGGAGACCACTTAGTACTACGATTGAATGTACTATTTAGAATTCTTTGAAGTGGGTCTACGAACTTGAACCACTTGGTTGAGTCTGCAATTGACAGTTTGGTCAAAACGGGAATAAGAGTTCGGTGTATTCTCTCGACTTGGCCATTTCCTCGGGGTACTCCGGTGGTGATTTGAAAATGCTGGATGTTTTCATTAGTACAATAATCTCCAAATGCTTTAGAGGTGAAAGCAGAGCTTCTGTCTGTTATTATTCTTTTGGGATTACCGAAAGTCTTTTGTTGTACTTTTAACTTATCCAAAGCATCTTCTGCGGAAGTAGATCTAACGGGATAAAGCCAAGTAAATTTGGTGAAAGCATCCACTATTGTGAGGATATGCTGGTATTTTTTATTGGTAGAAGGCAAAGGTCCGATGAAATCAACGTGATAAGTACTTAATGGCACATCTTCTTTAGGAATGGGGTTGAGAAATCCATCTTTCTTTCCGCTCTTTTTGTTGGTCAAAATACATGGCACACAGTTGACAATTACATTTTGTACTTGTTTACTCAAATTAGGTATGAAGAATTCCTGTTTGACAACTCCTTCCGTTTTGGCAGCGGAGAAATGTCCTTTCTCATGAGCTAACTTTATTATTTCAGTTTGCATATCTCTTGGTACAACTATTAATTCGCGACCATCAACATATTTGTAGAGTATTTCGTTTTTATCGAAAAAGTCTGAATCGTTGTTTGATCCAATCATTGATCTTAAACTCTGCGTGTATTCATCTTCTTGTTGTGCCCTTTTTAACCTTGCGGTTAGAGTATCGCTCGTAATTATGGCGACCGGATACCTACTAAGGGCGTCCACATGTTGCATTCGCTGGCCGGAACGATGGACAATTTCATAATCAAACTCTTCCAACAGTAATGCCCATCTCGCTATACGAGTAACTAAATCCTTTTTGTCCATAGTCCTTTGAAAGGCTGAACAGTCCGTTATGATTTTGAAATGATTCCCCATTAGGTAGGTGCGAAATTTCCTTAAAGCGTTGACAACAGCGAGAACTTCAAGTTCATAGCTGCTATACTTCTCCTCTGCTGGAGTAGTTTTCTTAGACATGTATTGAACAGGATGCAATTTTCCATCTTCCGCTTCTTGGAGTAGGACGGCTCCGTACCCTTGCTGGCTTGCGTCCGTGTGCAATTAGGTTGTTTTTCTTGCTGGAAAATGCTTAATACTGGACTTTCAGTTAATAATTTCTTGAGTTTTTCAAACACTTCTATTTGAGGTTGTTCAAAGACAAATGGATTGTCGCTTCTAATTAGATCACTCAGAGGTTTCGCTATTTTAGAGTACGCTGGAATGAATTTTCGAAAATAGCCGGTGAGTCCTAAAAAGCTTTGTACTTGTTTGACTGTTGTTGGTACTGGGAACTTCTTGACAGCTATTGTTTTTGCAACTGAAGGGCGTAATGTTCCGTTTTCAACAACGTGACCCAAACATTCCACCTTTCTTCTCAGGAATTGACATTTCTTAAACTTGATCTCCAAACCGTATTTTGAGGCGACTTCAAATACTTTCTTCAGTTTTTCTATACCTTCATCTTCATCTTTAGCTGGAATGATCAAATCGTCCATATAAATTATTACGATGCCTTTACGCATGAGTTCTCTGAAGATGCTATACACATATCTTTGGAATACACTTGGGCTTGTACTGAGGCCTGAACTGCCCGTCTGGCACAACGAAGGAGGTAAAATGTTTGCAATCCTAATTGACTTCGACATGGAAAAAACCATTTTTCAAGTCTAGCGTGTAATACACTTTGGCATCTTGGAGTTTATCCAATACATCCTCTATCAGTGGCAATGGGAAATGGTCTTTGACTAGTTTTCGGTTCAGTTTCCCATAGTCAACGCATAGTCTGGCGGTACCGTCTTTCTTCTTAACTAACACGATTGGACTTGCATATTCAGATGAGCTTTGTCTCACAATTCCTTGATCTAACCATTCGTCAATTTGCTTGTTGACTGCCTGGTTCTCTGGAAATGACAAACGGCGTGCTGGTTGGTAAACTGGTACATCATCTTTCAGGATAATTCTCATGGACTCATTTGTCGTTGCGGTCTTCTTAGGTATATAGTTGTTGATTAGCTCAGAAAGTTCTTTTCTTATTCGTGGATTGGTAACATGCTTAACTTCAATTTCGTCCTCAATTCTTGCTTCGTAAACCTGTGTATGCATAAACCAAACCTTATTTTCATGTTTACGAAAATAAACACCTTTTCTATCGAAGCCAACAAAAGCCTGCTCCAAAATGTCAGATCCTATCACTGCCTGAAATTCCAAATACGGCGTAGGAACAACATGCCAAGTCACGGAATATTTCTCTCCGTCTAATTCGATTTCTCGTTGGAACGATCCTTTTGTTTTGACTTCGTACTTGCCTAATCCAGATAACACGACAATGTCCCTTGAGAGCTTTGATTGTTCGATGATTCCTTTGCTTACATCTTCACGAATGAGCGTAACTGAACTGCCGGTGTCGATGAGAGCTTCAAAAGTCTTATTTCCTATGGTTATTTTTCTGGTCTTAATTCTTTCTTTAGAAATCCGAGAACAGATTTGTACCGGAGAGCTTGAAGATTTATTATTTTTCGAATCCTTGCGGCGCTTCGTACAATCTACGGCATAGTGACCCGATCCTTTGCAGTAGCT
>BGPR01023464.1:0-24200 GCA_013235015.1 Araneus ventricosus | reverse complement strand
CTTTGCAGCTACAAATTTTCTTGATAATATTCATTTTAGACCCTCTGAGTATTTTCGAGAATTTCCTCATCTAATGTTCCTTGTACAAGGCTAACTGCATCCAGTTGATCAGATTTCCCAGTCAGATGTGCTAAGCAAATGCTAATACAGTCATCGATTTAATGGCGAGCACCCGTGACATAACGATTATTTATAGGCTATGGTGACCCCATTTCAGACGTTCTTTTTGTGCAAGGCTCCGGAGGGAAGAACGGCATTTTTGTTTCTCACGTACGGCTCAAAAACTATTAGTTTTTATAAAACAGCTTTTATATTTTTTAAAGAAAACAATGAACAGTCGAACTAAAAAATCATTCAAACAAAAAAAAAGGATTTAAAATTTGGAATGATACGTGCACGAACACTGACAGTTCATAAAAACACACTTAACGGCCTCATGCATGGGTTAACAGCAGGGTCAACCACGACGGTTCTGACACGACGATGAAAGCTGACCGGAATCGTCGCCAAATGTCATACCCTAGCAGGTTGCTATTTTGTGGCACCTCATCTCAATTTCTCAGTCGTTGGCAAATTTTGTAAAATTACCCTCAGCCTTCAGGCAAACAGGTTTCTCATAACTCGCCAGTTAAGATATACATCCAACCTATCATTTCGGTAAAGCATTCGCTGGTTCGTGTAAATTCAATTCAAACCGACGATCACGGTTTAACCACGGATGGTGAATAAAAGGTACGCAAGAGTTTAAAATTTAAAAGAATAAAATGCACACGACAAATACAAATTCAATCGCAAAGTGTAATCATCAGACACACATAAAGCAATCGATGCGATGTTAAATAGAGCGATGGTATAAAATTTTACCTGCTCGCCGGCACGAGATTCATACTTCTGAAAAACAAAACACAAATCCTTAGCACATATAGATGGCACATATCTATATTTATAGATAAGTTCTTAAAATATTTATACAGAATTTATTTATTCTTTTTTAATAAAAAAAAAATTAAAATAAATCAAACAATAAATAAAATAAATCAAACAAACAATTAAAAAATAAATCAAACAAACAATTTAAAAAAAAAAAAAAAAAAAAAAAAAGTTCTTTATAGAGATCTTCGAGACAAACATTTTTCTCATTACGCCATGTGTCTAAGCCTAACGGTTGGGAGTTATTCGAGTTTGAAAATTTTTCGTTCCGTCTCGTATTCACTTTCCAGATTCTGAAGAGCGGACGTACTTGTATCGCGTTCCCGTTATTCCAATGCCCATTTATATAACATAAAGTTTTTCAGAGCGCCAAACCACCCTTCCATTTGGCAAGATGAAATAAACTGACTCGTTTCATCTACCTTGTCCATAGTAAACCGTCGGAAATCGATTATTTCGAATATCTCTCGAACCAAATGCGCTACGAACATGTCGATGCCTTCAAATTCTGAAGGAAATTCTAGAAAAAACACGAGGGAGGAGGTTTCACGCGGCAAAATTATGAAGGTTTCCCAAATTCAAATTTATGACGTCAGCGAAAGTTGTTAACTTTGGAGAAGATAGCGTAGCGTTTATTATAAATATTATAAAATAAAAATGTTTTTTTGGTAGAGGGCTACCCGCCTACCTGTTAACTGAACGAAATAACTCTTTTACGGAAAGTGGGTTTCGCATTCCGTTAAATTTAACGGAATGCGGACATCATTCATCTACCTTGTACAATTTTAAACAAATCAAATCGGTATTTCGAATATCTCTCGAACCAAATACGCTACGAACGTAATCGATGCCTTCAAATTCACAGAGAAATTCTAGAAGGAAGAATCACGAGGAGGGTTTCACGCAGTAAAATTATGGGTTTCCCAAATTCCAAATGTTATGACGTCAGCAGAAAGGTTGTTAACTTTGGAGATAGCGTAGCGTTTATTATAAATATTATAAAATAAAGTGTTTGGTGAGGCCTACCCCACCTACCACTATTTAACTGAACGAAATAACTCTTTTACACGAGAAAGAATGGGTCTCTCATTCCGTTAAATTTAACGGAATGCGAGACCTATCATTCATCCACCTTGTACAATTTTAAACAAATCGGAATCCGAGATATTTCGAATATCTCTCAGACCAAATGCGCTACAGACGTAATCGATGCCTTCAAATTCACAGAGAAAATTCTAGAAAAAAAAACACGAGGGAGGTTTCGCGCGGCAATATTATAGGTTTCCCCAAATTCAAATTTTTTATGACGTCAGCGAAAGTTGTTAACTTTGGCGAAGATAGCGTAGCGTTGTATAAATATTATAAAATAAAAGTGTTTTGGTAGGGCCTACCCCGCCTACCACTATTTAACTGAACGAAATAACTCTTTTACGGAAGAATGGGTCTCGCGTTCCGTTAAATTTAACGGAATGCGAGACTCGAACCTCATCTACCTTGTACATTTAAACAAACCAGATATTTCGAATATCTCTCAGGCAATGCGCTACGAACGTAATCGATGCCTTCAAAATTCACAGAGAATTCTAGAAAAAACGAGGAGGTTTCGCATGGCAATATTATGGTTTCCCGAATTCGAATTTTTATGACGTCAGCGAAACGATTGTTAACGCTGCTATCGACATTCTGTGAGTTTTGATATTTTTTCCACATAATAAATCATCGAAACGTATTGCTTCCTTAACGTTACTAAGATTATATTATGCCTGTAAATAACCGACTATGCGAATATGTTTAAATGTTTTTCTAGTTTTTCTGAAGTGTAACAATGTTAGCTGAAATTTTTTTTTCAACATTGTATATAATTTTGTGTTCGTCGACTCCAATATCGCTTCGTTTACGATGAAGTCATTACCGAAAAGATCCACATTTTTTTGTATTCAGAGCAGCATATCGTTCATATTGCTGCATTCCAATATTTGAAAATTGAAATTATCTCTTTCGATACGACAGTTAGTCTTGGATTGTAATAATGACGGTTTTTTATATAAAACATCCAGATATGAATAACATTTTCATAATACCTCTCAAATATGACTTTTTTGAGAAAACTCTCTTAAAATACGTCAGATAATACATAAATGATAAACTTTGAATTGTCATCACGACAGAAAGGACAGTAGATAGGAATCATTATTTAAGTGTTAAGATACAGTCAAGAATGAACTCGTGGCCAAAGCTAGCGTTCTTTTATAATAAAGCGTCCTTATATAAAATAAGAATAGGTATAATATAAAACTGAAAATATCTCTGAAAAAAAAGAAAAAACGAAAAACAAAAAAATCAAACAATAAATAAATAAATCAAATGACAATTTAAAATAAATCAAACAAACAATTTAAAAATAAATCAAACAAACAATTTAAAAAAAAAAAAAAAAAAAAAATCAAACAAACAATTAAACAAACAATTTAAAAAAAAAAAAAAAAAAAAGAGGGAGAAATTTCTTTTGATTTCTTTGAGACAAACATTTTTTCTCATTACGTCATGCGTCTAAACCTAACTGTTAAGGGGTTATTCGAGTTTGAAATTTTTTTCGTTCCGTCTCGTCATTCACTGCCAGCTTTTTGAAGAGCGGACGCTCATGTATGTCAGGCTTCCGGCGGTACGCAAATCCACTCAAGAATTTTGAAGTGAGGGCAAAAATTGCTTTGAGATCAAGCAAGAATATTTTTAAATTACATAAAAATTTCACAGTATCGACTTTATTTGTGTTCCAATAAAACATTTTAAAAAAATTTCAAGCAGATAACGACATGTTTCTAAGATTAGACGCAATCTGCCTACCGTTTTAGCAGCAGCTCTTGAAGGTCGATTGCTTATGTATTCCATTTTCATTCTCCTAGTCAAACTTTCCAAGAATTCTTATAATTTCTTAAATGTTTAATCAACGTATCGTTGTCCCCGAATGATTTCTTTTTTAAATCAAATAACTGCGCATGAAAATATTTCGTTTAATTGTGTACACTTTCAACTCGATCGAATAATTTAATCCCCATGACTAGGCATTTTTTGAACAAGTGATGCAGTAAATACTCGGATGATTTTTTGAGCCGTTACCTTCAAGTTCATGGATTTATTTGCCGAATAGATTGCAGATGTACAATTATTGTTGGGATAGTCGAATTAAATGCCACGAAAATGTTTGGTTCGATTTCTGTATGCTGTCTAGACGAATGGCATTCACCGACCCTCCCGGATGATAAGCATTCGATATTTCGGAATGATTTGGCACAGCCAGAGTAAGAAATAGCACGCAGGATGTGGGCTACATCGTCTTTCATGAAATTGTTGTTCGATGAAAAACTAATCGCCCATGACCTGTGGCAGAGCTACCAGCTTCGAAGGGTGTTTCAGGAATTTTAAAAGTCATTTTGTTTCAGAGAACCGATTTCTTTTCGTACTTGGAACTGCAAAATATATATTCATATATTACAACATTTTGTTTCTTTTATCGTCGATCAGATTCGAATTCGACAAGGAGATGGACTCACGATCTAGTTTTCGTGGTGATGTTTGAAGGTACTGGTTTGATTTTATGTTATAAAAACATTCCTGTATCACTCATTTTCCATGAGAATAACTAGTAATGAAATCCGAAGTAAAGTTTTATGAATATTTATTTCATTTATTATTGTATAAAAGTTTCTATATAAGTGAAGGAGTCTGGAAAAAATAGATAGGTTCTGGAAGTGTAAAACATATCTGTATCTGGTTATTTTTTAAAAAAAAAAAAAAAAATTGCTGAGAGTCATAACTGTATGTTTTTTTATTCTGAACAGGTTCTATAGAGCTTTACACATTCACTATCATCCTAACACATTTAAAACTCTCAATGAGAAAAGAATAAAACCAAAATGAGGAGTAATACAAACCAATCAAAATGAATAACATTACCATTCTTTTTTTGATGAATTAAGTAGTACCTATTTTTTTGGGGAAAAAAATAGTAATGTTATTTTTATTACAATAATACAATGCTTTCTTTTTATGAAAATTGTCAAATTGAAACTTTGGATTATAAGACTAACCGGTAACTATTATGTATATTCAAAGTGTCATATACATATGCGAGAGATTTATATATGTTTTTTTTCATAATTGAGAATGGGGTAAGTTCACAATGTTAGCAAGTGTATATGTAAATAATTTTGAATATAAAAAAGTATTCAATAATGTTGCGTCCATGCAGAAGTGTTGTGTGTATATATATATGATACTGGGGGTTCTGGATTGAAAGTAATGTATGTTTTCAACATTGTATATATTTGAATATCAGTATTGTCCTTGCCAAAGTGTAATGTACGTATGTTGCTCAAATTTATATGGTTTTTAATATAATTGAGAATGGGGTATGTTTTTTAACAATGTTATCTGTATAAATATAATTTGAATATCCAGTAACTGTTGTGTCCTGACATGAATGCACTCTTTAAATTCACGTTCATTTTATATCTGTATCTGATTTCTTTTTTCAATATAAAAAAAAAAAAATAAGAACCCAATCTTTTGAATATTAAAAAAAAATTCACTGTGTCGAGAATTTTAATTTTTAAAGTGTCTTTTCTCTGTCTCAAAAAAATGTAGAGATCTCCCAAGCATTCTTTAGGGATTTTGCATAACTTTTCTTTTTCTAAATTCTTTCATTTGGGGTAAACTACCCAGTTTGTTTTTCAACTTTAATAGCGATGGTTTGGCTGTAAAATTAATTCAACCTGGCTGAAAGCATTCACAGCCAAGCTGCTATATTAATTGTTGAAAACTCCATATCACTTAGTTGCCTTTTCAATCTCACCAGATAAAGTGTTTTTAGATCTTTTTCAGAAAAATTCAAATTTTCTTAAAAAATAGTGGATTTCAAAGTTTTTGAGTCTCAGCCTACATAATAATTTCTTTTGCATCTTTGTCTGTCATAAAAGCTTCGTCTCAGTCCATGATCAATTTGATATAATATTTAAGGTAGCCTCTCATATTTGGGAAAAAATGGCTGTGAAACTACACATTTTTCCCACAGTATTACCACAGACTCATTTTCCCTTTTTCTCATGCTTTATAATATCTTTCACTTCTGACACACCAACTTATGACTGACATATTGTTTATAAACTCTATTTCTCATTAATAAAGTGTTTTAGATCTTTTTTTCTAGAAAAATTCAATTTCTTAAAAAATAGTGGATTTCAGGCAAGATGGACTCTAAGCTAGTTACATGGTGGTGTCTGGTACTAGTTTGATTTTTATATTATAAAACATTCCTGTATCACTCCATTTCCACATTTATAACTACTAAATCCGAAGTAGTTTTATGAATGTTTATTTCGGTGATTATTTTATAAAAGTTTTCTATATAAGTGAACAGTCTAGGGAAAAAATAGATGGGAGGTTCTGGAAGTGTAAACATATCTATCTGATATATATATATATATATATATATATATATAGCACCTTAAGTGTACAAGAATTATACAAAAGTAATATGATAATAATAGTATGAATATTTAAAGAATTAAGTATAGATAAAAGTAGTTCCTTTGTAGGATATTTTTTTGTCTGTGTTTATTATGTATCATATTTTTAATTCATAGGTGTTTTATTATTCTTATAGTATCTGTAATGCTTTATTTTTTAAGATTTCAAAGTTGTGGGTGTTTTGTACTTAACTTCTTGTTGTATTCCTAGTTTTTTAGATTGTTTTATTTTGATTCTTAGTTTTTGGTTGTATTTATGTATCTTCTTATTTGTCTTATTATTGCCTAGTAATGTATTAATGATATTCTTCAAGTATCATTATGTCTATAATCACAAAATACAAAACCATAAAAATGAAAAAATTATTTACTGTTTTCTGTTCGTGGGGTCTCATAGTGATTATTTTATATAGATTGGATTCATTAGCAGTTTGGTTTATAGCCATTTTTAGAATGTGCATATCTACCGCTTAAAGTGTTAACCTATTTCAGCTTGTCCACATGGCTTCACTATATTAGTATTGAAAACTCAGCATTGCGGATTACCTATTTCATTATTTTTAATAACAACAGTGTTCTTTCACTTGTTGACATATAATGTAAACTTATTTTTTGTTTATGGAGCAATACGTAACTTTCTTAAACTAAATAAAGCTTTAGATGGCCTAAAACAAAGTGGAAGATTTTGGTACCAAATGCTTGAAAATGGTTTGGTTGAAATGGGTTTCAGACAAAGTTCCTTTGACAGTTGTGCATATATTAAAGTTGATCAAAATAAAGATATAGTTATTGTAACTATTTATGTTGATGATTTGCTAATCTTTAGTAATTCTGTTAAGCTTAAAAATTGGGTTAAGGAACAACTTTAAAGTACATTTAAAATGAAAGATTTAGGTACTGCAAGTTATTGCCTAGGAATCAAAATTGAACGTGATAGGAAAAATGGGTCTGTGGCGGTTCACCACCAGCGCGGAAGAATACAACAACAGCGCGGATGGATACAACACCGCGGATGAAGACGAAGTAAACCGGTTCTCGCAGAGAACGGGAGAAACGAGACGAAAAACACTCTGCCTTGCCGACGCGAACGAGTGAGCTGCTATGAGCTATCCAGCGAAAGCGAACTATCCAAACTGTAAATATTAACGCTAAATTGTAAATATTATCATCTTATGTAATGCTGTTTAAGTATATCGTTATCCATGAAATTACTGCTTCTTATTTGGGTGTTAAAAACCCAATATTGGTGACTTAAGGACTTAGAAGAAACACGTGCATCCTGGAACATTCTTTTTCCATCGGAGTAATTATACGGTGAAAAAGACTAACCTGGCTTATGACAATTTTAATGAAGTGCTTCTGCAAAATTAATCGTTATTTTTGTTTTTATTTGTAAATAATTATGCCTAATGACCAAAGTGCAAACATAGCACGTGTCGCCGTGAAAGCCCCGCCGTTTTGGCGTGCTAATCCGGCACTATGGTTTCGACAGATGGAAAGTCAATTTACGCTGGCCGGTGTGACTTCGGAGATCACTAAGTTCCACCACATCGTGGCTGCTTTGCAACCAGAGGAGTTGGAAGTCGTTGGCGACATTATGTTGAATCCGCCGGCAGACGAGCCATATGATGCACTTCGGAAACGACTTTGTTCCCAGTATGCCGACTCCGAAGAACAACGATTGAGGGATTTGATTTCCGGTATGCAGCTCGGCGACAGGAAACCGTCCCGCCTGTTACTGGAAATGAGGAGTAAAGCAGAAAATAAAATCAGCGAGGAATGGCTGAAATCTCTGTTTTTACTGTGGCGTAGTGAGAACTGTATCAAGTTAGAGCCCGATCTACTTCTTCGAACCCGATCTTCGAACTTCTATTGTAATTTGCATTTTTAGTTCTGTTTTGTTTTAGTTCTGTTCTACGATATGGCAACAGTCTTTTGTCATTGATATATATATATTGTTGTTCTTGTGAAATAAATTGCCTTAATTCTTTCTTGTAGTTTCTTTTATTGCGTTATCTTTAATTTTAGCAAAGCGTTAGAGTTTAGTGTTTTGTAAAATGTTTATGGTCGGAGGACTAATTGGAGTCAGGAAACTTCTACATTCATCCACGGCCATAAAGTGGTGACCCCGGAATTTTAGTCTAGTGCATTCCTGTCAGTTTGATTAAATGGTGTACTGGAAAACTACAGTTTAGATTCTTCGACATCGGCTTGTTGATCTCGCTCATTTGTTTTGAAGCATGGGGCCACCGCGCGACAATGGTGAGTCTGATACTAAATATTCCGTCTCTGCTGAAATTGCTCGGGTCGCTTTTAAACCCCCTCCCTTGTGGCGTAATAATGTAGAATTATGGTTTAGTCAAATAGAATCCCAGTTTTTGATTTCTGGTATTAGTCGAGAGGAAACTAAATTCCATCATGTGGTTGCTATTTTGGAAGAGGATGTATTGAGTTATGTTTCTGATTTAGTTAGATGCAGGCCCAATGATAACCCTTATACACAATTAAAAAATCGTCTGATAACTCAACTGGCTGACTCTGAATCTGTACGTTTACGAAATTTGCTCTCTGATATGCAATTAGGCGATAAAAAACCGTCTCAGTTGCTGCATGAGATGCAAGACTTGTCTTTGGGTAAAATTGAGGAATCTGTTATGAGAATGCTTTGGTTCCAACGCCTTCCATTAACAACCCAGCAAATCTTGTCGGCTAGCACGGACAAACTTGCGAGTCTCGCACTCACAGCTGATAAAATCGCAGAAGTATCTGGTGTGGGGACATGTGTAAACTCGGTTGAAGTTGAATCGGCACGTTTGAATATGTTAGAGGCTCAAATTTCTGAGTTAACTTCTGCTCTTCAACAGTTTCAATCTAATTACAAACGTTTTCGTAATGCATCTCATCGCAGGTATCGAACCCGTTTCTCTTCTCGTAACAGTTCATTTTGTTGGTATCATTCAAAGTTTGGTAAAAAGGCACACAAGTGCGTTCCACCCTGTGACTTTTCGGGAAAACAAGTAAGCCTGTCAGTTGAGGCGACGGCTGATAAGGGCAGAGAGTCTAGTCGCTTATTCGTTCAGGATGCCAAGTCTGGTATTCGGTATTTAATTGATAGCGGAGCCTCTGTTTCAGTTTTTCCTGCCAATCGTTCCGACAAGTGCAATCGTACAACTTTAAAACTTGTTGCAGCAAATGGTTCTTCTATAAGCACATTTGGTATCAAAAATAAATGTCTCGATTTAGGTTTTGGTCGTTTATTTAATTGGAACTTTATTGTGGCAGGCGTGTCGCGTCCTATTCTAGGGGCTGATTTCCTGGAAAGGTACGGTCTCCTTGTCGACATTAAGAATAAAAAGTTGATAGATGTTGAGCACAATCGAACAACTCGTGGACACTTATCTTTCGGCTCATCTCTGGGTATAACTGTTTTATCAGGAGATACACAATTTCATAAACTCTTGTCTAAATTTCCAAATTTAACGAATCCTTCTCTGAACATTGTACCAAAATCCCATGGAACTACACACTGCATCCTTACTAAAGGACCGCCAGTTTTTTCACGTGCCAGGAGATTAACTCCGGAGAAGCTAAAAGCTGTGAAAACAGAGTTTAAAAATTTGGTTGCTCAGGGTATTTGTCGTCCCTCAAAAAGCCCTTGGGCTAGTCCTATTCATTTGGTACCCAAAAAAACGGAGTGGAGAATTTGTGGTGACTATCGTCGTCTTAATGCAGTAACGGAACCGGATAGGTATCCCTTGCCTTACATTCAAGATTTCGCATCTGAATTATGCGGTAAAACAGTATTTTCTAAATTAGACTTAAAACGCGCGTATTATCAAATCCCTGTCGAACCTGAGGACGTACAGAAAACGGCGAAAATTACTCCATGTGGTTTATACGAATTTCTTTACATGCCTTTTGGTTTGCGCAACGCCGCACAAACTTTTCAACGATTTTTGGACGATATATTGCGCGATTTAAATTGTGTTGCCTATTTGGATGATATTTTGATAGCTTCTATTGACCATGCATCGCACTATGGGGATTTGGAACAGGTCTTCCAAAGGTTAAATGAAAAAGGTTTAGTGCTAAATATCGAAAAATGCATTTTTGGAGCTGATAAACCTCCCTTTCTTGGTTGCGAGGTTTCCAAGGATGGCATTTCACCTTCGAAAGAAAAGGTTGAAGCCCTTGTTCATTACCCGCAGCCACAAGATGTAAGCTCCTTAAGACGTTTCCTTGCTATGCGTAATTTTTACCGCCGATTCATTCCCAATGCCGCGGAAATACAGCGCATCCTTTATGACCTTGTTAAGGGCAAAAAGAAGCGCGACAAAACTACCATTGAGTAGAGTGAAGCTGCTGTTCAAGCTTTTCAGACCTGCAAAAACTCGATTGTTCAAGCAGCTCTTTTGGCTCATCCAAATTTTGAAGCCAAACTTTCACTTGTAGTTGACGCATCTAATACGGGTATAGCAGGAACGTTACAACAAACATATTTGAAGAACACACAACCACTTGCATTTTTCTCTCGTAAATTAACCCCAGCAGAATCTAGGTATAGTACGTATGATCGCGAATTACTTGCTGTTTACTCTTCTATTAAGCATTTTAGGCATTTCCTAGAGGGTCGCGATTTCATTATTTACACAGATCACAAACCCCTAACATTCGCCTTTCAGCAAACGGGTGATAAGACATCACCTCGACAGCAACGCCATCTTGAATTTATTTCTCAGTTTGGCACAGACATCAGATACATTTCTGGTATTCAAAACACAGTAGCTGATGCACTTTCTCGTATTGACGAAATCGGCATTCCTTCTGAGATTGATTATGAGGAGATAGCACGAGCACAGACAGATGACGAGGAACTTTTAACTTTGCAAGGTGCAAATTCTAATTTAGTTTTTAAAACTATTTCTTTAGAACTTCATGGTACTCCATTACATTGCGATGTTTCTACAGGAAACATTCGTCCTTATGTCCCGAAAGCTTTTCGGACCACTATAATTAATGTGATTCATTCACTGGCTCATTCTGGTGCAAAAGCCACAGATAATGCTGTGAAACAACGGTTCGTATGGACATCTTGGAAAAAGGATTGCACAGAATTTTGAATACGGTGCATCCCTTGCCAAAAGTCGAAAGTCAGTCGTCACGTTAAATCTCCAAAAGGTGACTTTTCATTACCTTCCGTAAGATTTAGTCATATCCATTTGGATGTTGTCGGTCCCTTACCCCCTTCTAAAGGCTATAGGTACTGTCTGACAGCGGTGGATCGATTTACCCGTTGGCCAGAGGTGTTTCCTATGATTGATCAAACGGCTAACACAATTGCGGAGACTTTCTACTCCGGTTGGATTTCACGCTTTGGAGTCCCGGAAGTCGTAACTACTGACCAGGGCAGGAATTTTGAGAGTGATCTTTTCCATTCCTTTACCAAATATTTAGGTATTTCTAAAATTCGAACCGCTGCGTATAATCCTGCCGCAAATGGCATGGTAGAACGCTTTCACCGTCAACTTAAAGCTTCTTTGATGTGCCGCTTAGGTTCAACAGAACGTTGGGTACAACAATTACCAACGATATTGCTAGGTATCCGTACAGCATTTAAAGAAGATATCAATGCTTCTTCAGCTGAGCTTGTATACGGATCTAATTTGCGATTACCCGGCCAATTTTTGCAGGATAATAGTGTGAAAACTGAACCATCAGAATTTCTGGATTTATTGCGACAACACTTCAGAGGCCTGAGACCTGTGGCAGCATCATCCCATTCTTCAGCCCAAATTTTTGTATACAAAGAGCTCGCCAACTGTTCTCATGTGTTCGTCCGTCGAGATGCTGTGCGCCGTCCACTCCAACAGCCTTATGATGGACCTTTTCAAGTGCTCCAGAGAAAGGCGAAATATTATAAGATACAGGTTAAAGACAACCCTATCTGGATCTCCATAAACAGGCTAAAACCCGTTTTTGGTTTCAAGGAGCCCGGTGCATCGGTATCAATATGCAAGTCAAGTGCATCCATCCCAGCTAATGAACCTAGTGCATCCCGTACAGCGAGTGCATCTCTTCCGGCAAGCAGTTCTACGTACACCACAAGATTTGGACGCAAAGTTCGCTTCTTCCAGCCTGTAAAGTATCGTCCTTCAGACTCGGGGGGGGGGGGGCTACTGTGGCGTAGTGAGAACTGTATCAAGTTAGAGCCCGATCTACTTCTTCGAACCCGATCTTCGAACTTCTATTGTAATTTGCATTTTTAGTTGTTCTGTTTTGTTTTTAGTTCTGTTCTACGATATGGCAACAGTCTTTTGTCATTGATATATATATTGTTGTTCTTGTGAAATAAATTGCCTTAATCCTTTCTTGTAGTTTCTTTTATTGCGTTATCTTTAATTTTAGCAAAGCGTTAGAGTTTAGTGTTTTGTAAAATGTTTATGGTCGGAGGATATACTACTAATTGGAGTCAGGAAACTTCTACATTCATCCACGGCCATATTACAAAGACTCCCAACACACGTGCAGCAAATCCTGGCCATTTCCAACGACAAGCTGGATCGATTAGCGGAGATGGCAGACGGCATTATGGCAGCTGCTACTGATTCTGTTGCTGTCCGTGCAGTAACGTCGGAAGAAGCGAACTTACAAGCAACACTGATGGAGATCTCTTCACGCCTGTCTCGCCTCGAAGCACGTTCTCGGTCCCATTCCCGGGAATCTGGAAGACGATTTCGACCTAGATCAGCTAGCAGAGAAGTGGGAAATCCTGCCCACTACTGGTATCACCAACGTTTTAAGCAGAGGGCTCAACAGTGCAGACCACCTTGCTCATTCCAGTCGGAAAACTAGTACGGCCGTCACTCGGCCCATCGGGTGACGGCTCAACTGAAACACACCGTTTATATCTTTCAGATAAATCGACAGTTTCGACATTTCTGATCGATACAGGTGCAGATATTTCAGTTATTCCACTCTCAACGTCCAAACAGCACTGTCAAAAATCGAAACTTTAGCTTTTTGCAGCAAATGTAACTGAAATCCCAACTTTTGGCCAGTTTCTCCTCAAGCTAGATTTAGGCCTGCGTAGAGCTTTCCATTGGCCCTTTGTCATTGCAAAAGTATCACAGCCAATTATTGGCGCAGATTTTCTCCGTCACTTTGGACTGTTGGTGGACATTCGTCAAGGATGCTTGATCGACCCTCTTACAAAGCTTCAATCCCGAGGAACTGTACAGTATGGAAAGGGTGCTGATATCAAAACAATCAGTGGAGATACAGAGTTCCATCGACTGCTGTCTGAATTTCCTTCTCTCACTGAAGCTAGTTCGACACGACAAGCCAAGGATGATATCAAGCACTGCAGACAGACTACGGGTCCACCAGTTTTCTCAAGACCACGACGACTTCCCCCTGACAAACTAAAAGCCGCTAAACAAGAGTTTGAATTTCTTGTGGCAACAGGAGTTTGTAGGCCATCAAAAAGCTGCTGGGTCTCACCTCTGCACATGGTTACGAAAAGCAACGGAGATTGGCGCCCATGTGAAGATTACAGGAAACTGAATAGTGTGACTGTACCAGATCGATATCCAGTCCCCCACATTCAAGACTGTCTGCAGGTGTTCGAAGGGAAAAAGATTTTCTCCACTCTGGATCTAGCAAAAGCCTATCATCAGATCCCAGTGCTAGAAGAAGATGTGCCCAAGACAGCTGTTGCAACACCATTTGGACTTTTTGAATTCCTTCACATGCCATTTGGACTTTCCAACGCTGCTGCCACGTTCCAAAGGTTTATTCACCATGTCTTAAGTGGAATGGACTTTTGTGTGCCATATTTTGATGATGTCCTGGTCGCATAAGAGAGCAAAATCCAGCATTTGGAGCATCTGAAACAAGTATTCCAGCGCTGTGAGGAGTACGGTGTGCGGCTGAATGCTTCCAAATGTGTCCTGGGAAAATCATCTGTGAAATTTCTTGGTCACATAGTAACTCCTGATGGTATTACCCCACTTCCAGAAAAAGTATCGGCTATCACGGATTTCCCTGAACCAAGTACTGTAAAAGAGCTCCGCAGATTCCTAGCGCTTATCAATTTTTACAGACGGTTCGTTCCAAATGCAGCTAGAACGCAAGTCATGCTAAATGCTTATTTAAAAGGAGCCAAGAAAAATGACAAAACACCCATCACTTGGACAAATGAAGCCAAAAACGCATTTGAAAAATGTAAACATGACTTGGCAGAGGCCAGTGTCTTGTACCATCCCTCTGTTAATGCTACTCTTGTTATAGTAGTGGATGCATCAGACAATGCTGTTGGAGCTGCACTTCAACAACAGGTTACCACTGGTTGGCAAACCCTTGCATTTTATTCCAAGTCTCTTTCTCCTGCTCAACGGAGATACAGTGCATACGACAGAGAGCTTCTGGCAGCCTATATGGCCATTAAATATTTTCGTCATATGATAGAAGGTCGAAGTTTCATTCTGTTTACCGACCACAAACCATTGACGTTTGCCTTTCGGCAAAAGAAAGACAAGTGCTCACCTCGTCAGCTGAGACAACTAGACCTAATTGGACAATTCACAACCGACATTCGTCACTTAAAAGGAACTGACAATGTCGTTGCGGATGCACTTTCTAGGATACACATCTATACCATTGGATTACCATATGCAATCGACTTTCAAAAGATGGCTGAGGAGCAACAGACAGATCCTGAATTGCAAGATATTTTGTCTTCAAATACAACTTCACTGGTACTTCAACCTCTCCCAGTAGGTGAACCTCCAGTTACCTTACATTATGATGTGTCCCTAGGCCGTATCCGCCCATTCGTTCCAGAGAATTTTAGACGTGAGGTTTTTACAAACCTACATTCACTTTCACATCCAGGAATAAGAGCATCAGTAAGGATGATCAGCGAAAGGTATGTTTGGCCTTCCATGAAAGCAGATGTGACATTGTGGGCTCGTACGTGTTTACAGTGTCACGGCATACTAGAAGCAAACTTAGCGACTTTGTTCCTCCTAGTGCTAGGTTTGAGCATGTCCACATCGATTTAGTGGGACCGCTTCCCCATCCGAAGGTTTCAGATATTGCCTCACCTGTGTCGATCGCTTCTCTAAATGGCCAGAAGCGTTTCCTTTAGTAGATATATCTGCTAACACGATCGCAACAGCTTTCTACTCAGGATGGATCTCCCGGTTAGGACCACCACTCCGGTTGACTACAGACCAAGGTACTCAGTTTGAGTTTGCTCTTTTCCAAGCCCTAACCAAGTTTCTCGGTACTACTCGACAGCGCATAACATCATACCATCCAGATGCGAATGGTCAAGTGGAACGATTCCACCGACAATTTAAAGCTGCTATCATGGCACATGGAAAGGTTCAATGGTCTTCAGCACTACCGACTATCCTCTTGGGATTCCGAGCCACATGGAAGGAGGACCTGGAGGCGACAACTGCAGAGATGGTGTATGGAGCTCCAATTCGACTACCTGGGGAATTTTTAAGCCCAACCACAGACAGCCCAGATCCTTCTAATTTTGTAGGAAAATTGAAAGAAGTGATGCAACGTCTACTACCTCCTAAAACTTAGCATCGTGGTCAACGCTCAGTGTTTGTTAGCAAACACCTGAGCTCCTGCAGCTATGTGTTTCTCCGGACGGACGCACTCAGAAAGGGGCTTCAGCCTCCTTATGAAGGTCCGTTTCAAGTGCTTGACAGAAACGAAAAAATCTTCAAGATCAACAAAAATGGGCAAGAGCTCACAGTGAATATTGATCGTGTGAAACCTGCCTATGTGTTGCGTGACTGTGACTCCACTCGACTTCCTGCATCAGAGCCCCCAACACCATAGGAGAACTTGCAAGAGGACAGAACAGCAAGGACATCCCGACCTGAAACTGTAACTCGCTTTGGACGACGAGTACGTTTCAATCCAATGTATGCTTAATATCTCGCTGTCGCTGGTGGGGGGCTACCTGTGGCGGTTCACCACCAGCGCGGATGGATACAACACCGCGGATGAAGACGAAGTAAACCGGTTCTCGCAGAGAACGGGAGAAACGAGACGAAAAACACTCTGCCTTGCCGACGCGAACGAGTGAGCTGCTATGAGCTATCCAGCGAAAGCGAACTATCCAAACTGTAAATATTAACGCTAAATTGTAAATATTATCATCTTATGTAATGCTGTTTAAATATATCGTTATCCATGAAATTACTTCTTATTTGGGTGTTAAAAACCCAATGGGTCTGTTAGCCTAAATCAAACACAGTATGTAGAGGGTGTGCTTCGCAGGTACAATATGCACATCCTGTCACAACACCTCTAGATACAAATAAGTTTATAGCAAAATCAATTGCCAATATGGAAGATTTAAACGTGTTCCATATCAGAGGGCTGTTGGGAGCTTACTTTACGCAGCTCAAGCAACACGACCAGACATAGGATACGCAGTTAATTTGCTTTGTCAGTTTTGTAGTAATCCTAGCAGAACTCTGGACTGCTGTGAAGCGCATCATGAGGTACCTTAGAGGAACGGCAGAAACCACACTTAACTACAGTAGAAACAATGGTGATGCTGTTATTGGCTATTGTGACTCCAACTATGGTGGAGATATTGCAGATCGTCGATCAATCACCGGATATGTTTTCACGATAGGTGGTGGAGCTGTGTCGTGGTGCAGCAAACGACAGCCCACAGTTGCAACAAGCACAACAGAGGCCGAATATATGGCCCTGTCTGCAGCAGCAAAAGAAGCCATTTGGCTTAACAAAATTGTAACTGATATAGGACTCTCGCACATAAAAACAATCCCTGTGCATTGTGATAACAATGGTGCGATAAACCTAAGCAAAAACAATATGTATCACGCCCGAAGCAAACATATTGACATTCTCAGCACCATTTTGTGCGCGAAGTAATAAAGAATGGGCATATTACCGTAAAAAGCATGCCAACTGCAAGCATGATTGCAGATTTTTTAACGAAAAGTGTGCAGCGTTCAAAACATGAGATGTGTGCCCAATCAATGGGTTTGAAACTCTGATACAAGGAGTTACAAATATCATTTTTTGTATTTAATCAAGTTTGTTCTTTACTCTGTGTTTTGTTAATTTTACTCTGTATTTTGTGTGCATAATTTAAAACTAAAGTGTGAGTGTAGAAAGTGTTAGTTTTTATTGTGTTGTATGGCGATAGATGGCGCCACGTGTTATGTGTATTCGTATATAAACAGAAACTTTTACAATAAAATTCTCTTCTCCAAGTTTCCAGAAAGCAGGTATGTTGTGACTGATTTCTCTTGTTCTCTTGTGCTGCACTCTCTCTGCATATATGTGTAGTTTATCACTATCTATGACCGATTATCTTCTCACGAACCACTAAATCCTGAAACAAGCAGAAAGTAGCAAAAGGCAGAAAGTAATCCAAGGAATCCATTTCAGCAATTGGAAGTACAGAACTATAATTAGTTAAAAGGATATTAATTTAAAAATATTAATTGTGATTCCCCCGTGCTGCCATCTATTGACATCTTTGGCATCCAAAGTTCTTGCCTTTTTTTGTTTATTGACAACTTTGATTCCGAAGTTCTTGAATTTTTTTGTTTATTTATTTAACGAAACCTGGTTTTAATTTGTATAAAAAGTTTTTTTTCTTTTTTAGCAACTTCCGTGTTTTGAAATTATAAACAACGAAAAAAAAAATTTCTGGCTCTTTTATGTTTTTCATTACTGAATATCGGTCAGTCCTGTGCCGCCATCTATTGAGCAAATAAAATAGAATTTTAAAGTTATTCGTTCACAACAGAAAAAATCAAGAAAAAAAAATAATTAGAAGCTAAAAATATCAAGGAAACTCAAATAATATTCAAAATTAATTTATTTGAAAGTAAACTTAAACTTTTTAAAAAAAGAATCCAAATAAATTTTCCAAATAATTATTCTATTTTAAGTAAAATTTAGATTTAAAGAAAAATATTCAGGGAAAATGATCATGAAGCCTGGGATATGAATGAAATTCAAATAAAAGTAAAAGTGTGTTTATTTGCAAAGAAATCTAAATTTGGAAAGCTACCAGTTTTTAAGTAAAATTCAGATTTAAAAAAAATCAGGGATAAATAAATATGAAACAAGAAATATCAATTAAACTCAAATTGAATTCAAAATTCGTTTATTTGCAAATAAATTTAAATTTTAATAAAACAAAAATGTAAAATTTGTTTATAATGAAGCAAGTAATTTTAGGGTCCATGGCCCTGGTAATGGTACGTTGGTGATGCTGGATAATTTCAGTTCTGGGAATTAGATGATCTGCTGCTGTTGTTGGAGGCAAAGGGTGTGTGGGATTTGTTTGCTTTAAAGTAAAATTCATATTTAAAAATAAAAAGTAGCAAAATAGTGATGCAAATTAATTTTAGGCCTTTTGAGGGTCAATTGAAGATCCTCTTCCGCACAGAAGTCCCTTTCTTACAACATACGGAAAGTTTGATGATTTACTACAACTTGAGTGTGAATGGCAGAATTTTACGTTTTACACCAAACAATGCAACTACATTCATCAAATCGAAAACGTAAAAAAAGTAATTTCATTCGAGTCTGCAGAAGTCCCCTTTTAAAATCTAATGTTTCACATACGGCGTTCTTCCATTTCCATTCATTCATTTAATGAAAAGCTGGAATTTCTTTTTTAGAGAGTTTATGTGTTTGGATTTATTAATATCGGAAAAAATCGTTTTCTTTCCTTTTTGTATTAAGGTGTTTCACTTCGTAACGTTTGTTGGGGAAAGTAAGTGACAATTTTTGTTGATAAAAACAGAGGCGGGCCATATGAAAATATATGGATCCCGAGGCCTCACATGACCACTCCTCTCCGCTCGGGAATATCCTATTATTCGAGATAGCCCGTGCAACGTCGGGCCATTCAGCTAGTAGATAAGTTTATCTTACGTTATGTTTCTACTATCATTTGAGTTTTCCTAGGAGGCAACCTCAAAATAATTTTGTACCTGTGGCCTCGTATTTTCAGAATCCGTCACTGTATATTATGTCGATAAACATAGAATTTATAATATCTTTTTCATTATATTGTACAGTACTTGACTTGAATTTGCGTTACGGGATTTGAAGCAACAAAGGCTATTATCTCCTACTTCCAGTTAGATGCAGTGTTAATCATTCCGCGTTAACAACAAAAATAACTTCCCTTTTAAAAAAATTTCATTTTGATTTCGAAAAATTGCTCTTTTTTCCCTTAAAAATTTAAAAATATTTAATTTTTTATTCCTCTTTCAGTGTATTAGGAGACGCCTTTAATATTAATAATAATTTTGCAATAATGAAAATCAAATGCTGTAATTTCATCATACACATTTTACCAATACTGTTCAACGTTGAGGTCGATAAGCGCAGAATTTATAATATTTTCATTGTATTGTAAATTATGATATAATATTCAGCATCTTAAAGAATAATTGTTCCAGTGGAGTTCTTTTAAATAATACCTGAAATCAATTAATAGCCTGAGTTAAAATGAATTAAATTAAAGTTAATATTTTTATGGAAGCCATAGTTTTAATAATATTTATACAAATTTAGTATCCTGGGAATATTGTGACATATTATACAATACTTTGGTACGGTATTCGATGTTCCTAAGATTGTATAACATTGTGCAAATATTATTGTTTATTTCATCAAAATAAACATTTGTGCATAGACGAGTTTTCTCTTTTGTTTATTTACATTATAATGTCGAAGATCTATTGGGAAATAAGCTTCAGATTTTGGACCGTCTTTCTCTGAGTTCAGAAGTTTAATGGCTGTTCTCTCTTTTTCTGTCAAAACCGATTCTGTAAAGAAGATTTCCACTAAAACGGAAATTTTGTAATTACTTTAACGGAATCATTCAAAAATTTTAATGGCATTTAATGATAATAGTAATTATACCGTGTGCGTCATAAATTCGTGCAAACTTCAAAAATTCATAATAAAAGAAGTAATAGTAGGAAAAAATTTCGGTTTGCACGAATATGATTAGAGGGACATTGGATTTTTTTTCCATTAAAAAAATGATTCCAAAAATAAACGAAAGAGGGCGCTCATACGTCATACTTAGACGTTTTATGCAAATCAGGCTAGCAATAAAATATCTGGCTAAATGAATTCGTCATTCGATTCCGACAGCATGCTATCGTTACCAGATCGAGCAATGATGGTTAAACCTTTCTACAAGAATAGTGAATCCATAACTATTGAATTGAGAAAGTTTTCGAAGGTTCAAAAAAGCCCTATTTCCTCCAATGGAATACTGAATTTTTTTATACATGGAAAAAATCCAATGTCCCTCTGATCATATTCGCGCAAACCGAAATTTTTCCGATCATTACTTCTTTTATTATGAATTTTTGAAGTTGCCCGAATTTATGACGCACCGGTACTTATTATTTAACACCATTAAAATTGTTTTTATGATTATTTTACTGTTTAAAAATTAAATTATGACTATGATTCATATATCATATGAATAAAAAATATTTAATGCTTACAAATTATCTATATTTTAATAAAAATATGTTTATAAATTTTTAATTTAATTAATATTAATTAAAAATATTTTCAAAAAAGAAAACGGAGGATGAACACCCTAAAGGTATACTATTAACCTTTAGGGTGTCCATCCTCCTGACGGTGACTGGAATGATGGTGTCTTTTAATTCCCATCCCTAAAAGAATTTCCCAAGTCGGGCCCCCCCCCCCCTAAAACAATTTCAGTTCCACCACCAGCTGCAAATGCGGCACAAACCATGACACATCCCAATTCTAATTGGACTTTTAAAGAAAAAGTGTTTTTCTTTATGCATATCATATCAGTAAACCTTAAATCCCTTTGGTCCATTTAAATGAAACTTTTTTTCGTTCGAAAACACCACATCATTCCAGTCGCCGTTAGATGTTACTGTTAAAAATTTAAACATGAATCAACACGCCGCTTAGAACGTAAAGGCTTTCCCTTCAATTTCTTGTACACAACATTAGTATCTCTGTGCAGTGCATTTCTTATTGTTCGACTAATACAGGACAACTGCATCTTATCTTTAATTTGCGAGGAAGACATTTTTGCTTGCAGGCGAGCCTCTGGATCTGCTCTCTTGCATTAAATAAATGATCGTTGGTCTTACTGATCGCTGTTTTGTGCCATTGCTACCAGGATTAATGAGAAAGGTGTTAACTACAGCCTTCGATCTGCCATTTTTTGTGCAATTTCAGCATCACTGTAACCATCATCTTTAAAAACCAGTATTTTGCCATGTTCAGTTTCTGTTAAGTGTCATCCTCTCGGGATGGCATTAAAATGCACAAGAATAAAACAATATTCTGTATCTAAAAAACTTGTGTTTGTTTCTAGAACTAGAGAGGAATGCTTTCTGAGCTTATTTATTCTTTCTGATGATGTAATCAGCAAACGATTATTCTTTCTTCCACGACTGCAGAATATAACGTCTATAACTGAAATGTTAGCTTTTAATTTATGGAATGTTATTTAGTTTTTTCCTGATGATCAACTCAAGCATGTTGCCTGTATGAAATGGTAATCCAATGTTCTGTCGACCATTCTTCTTAAGAAGAACTTGGATGAAATCATTCTTAAATTTTTCCTTTTGAGCATCTGGGATGTAAGAAACCAAAACACAGATGGATGAAAAAAATCCTGAAACAAATTAATTTCATAATTGCTAACGTTAATATGAATTACACTGAAAATGACAGAAAGGAATTCTAATGCCAATATAAAACGAACTTAAAATTTTTAATGAAAACTTCTTTGACAACATATTCGATAATATTTTTTAAATAATTAATAAAAGAATATAATATTGCCGATGACTGTGCTAATTTTATTCTTGTAAAATTATGTTACTAAATAAAAATAACTTCATAACCCTTTCGCGTTCATTTGTTTCACAGTGAAACCACACATTGAGCATTTTTTTATTGCGCATGGTCAAAAAGTAGCGTATACTTTTTCTTTCATAACTTAAGAGCCAGGTATATAGGCCAACTCATATAAAAATTCCAGTTCGATACCGTTAGTATTCACAAAGATATCGTTGAATTGCTTTCGATCTCTAAGCGAAACAAAATGATGAGGGATGTTGCACAAATTGATATATTTTCCCAAATAGCAATTTTAGTTTGCAGCAAACTTGCAGAAGACTTGCACAGAAAATCTGCAAGCTTGCAGCAAGTTTGACACCACAAGAGTGCAAGTGTGAAAGAAGTTTGCAGCAAGTTAAAGCAAGCTACGAAGTCACCATGGGATGAACTTGCAACAAGCTTGCATTGCAAATTATAGCAAAAACAGAGTACGAACACAACCCGGGATAGAACTCGCGATCTACCGGTTCCGAAGCAGACGCGCTAACCATTCGGCCAGTTAAATTCTGAGAGGAGAAGATAGATTTCGCTAATACATCGTTCGATTCGATTCGTATACGATTTATTTTAAACTATTTTCTTGATTTCATTAATTTTTTGAGTTGAGAATATGATTTGAAGTCAGAGAGAGCGATTTTCGCTAATAACTACGTTTTGCTAGTAGAATAAATTATGAAATTAGAGTTCAAAAGTAATTACTTTAAAATGGGACAAAATGTATAAGTTATTATTTTTCAACAAACATTGACTGTTTCTTCGGTTTAATTTTGTTCATAAACGTTAAAATTTCAACATTAAGAAAAAGGCGATAGAGTTTTCTTTAAAGTGCGAGTGTTATATTTAGTAAAAAGATGGAAAATGTTTCAAAAATTTTTTTTTATAAAAAAGTTAGTTTTTTTACAAATTATCATTGATTTATTGAACTAATGAAAAGAAGGACGGTCTAGGAGATGCTATTAAAAATCGGATGTTTTTTTTTTTAAAAACAGAGACAAAGATAATTATCTCTTTTAGCTATAATAACATGTGTTAGAAATTATATCGATGATTTGCCATCAGATGGCAATCAGCAAAAGTTTAAGCGGACCATGAACGAATTTGACGAACTACACGTTTTGGTGCCACCCGATGAGATATTCAAATGTGAGCCACTGATGGCACACACCTACGTGAACGTTTTAATGTTTCCTTCACGATTTCAATAATAATAACTAGCTTCCTTCGGCGACCAGCTGCTCGACCGTAATATTAATGGCCTGTAACTATGTTTGCAACTTGGCGAAGTGCGAGAAGTGAAGCATTGGTGGTTGTAGAGGCTGAGAGACTCTGACAAAGTTTCATTTTGCGATATATCTCCAAAATGGAGAGCAGTGGGTGGCAGGCGACCATTGATGAAATATTTAAGGGTCATAAGCTTTCATATGAAAGAAAAATTGTTGAAATAGGTGCAGTGCTTGGTTTCGCCAAATTATTTTAAATATATAGATTGATATCATCGAAGGTAAACTGAAAACATAAAAACAGTTTTAAGACACTGTAAATACTTTCAGTTTAGGTCAACATACTCACACCTTTAACTTGTTTACTGGAAATTTAAGCGTTGTGGAGAAATTTATAGAGTTAAATTTGCTTGTGAGTCATTTATTTTCGTTAATTACTCTGACGGTCATCTTAAGAATAAGCATTTCAAGACAGCAGCTTAGCATCAATAGTAGGAAGGACCATCTTCCCAAATTGAGAAAATATTGTATGGATAATTTTCATTGAACGCAAGAAGATCTTATATTAAAGTCTAAATTT
>BGPR01023463.1:0-24201 GCA_013235015.1 Araneus ventricosus | reverse complement strand
CCATTCTCCCCTTTCAGATTTCTGAATATTCAAAACTATGCAATATTTTAATTATATGTGATATAACAAATTAAGATGATTCCTTGGCAGATTGGTACTTGGTTTTTCATTTAAAATTTTTATATTTACATGCATTTTGTAAAAAAAAAAAAAGGATGATGGTCTTTAGGAAATTATAAAGGCTTTCTAAAAATCCCAAGCAAGTATTTTGGTTATAACATACAGAGTTTTCAGAAAAATTACGCAAAACTTAATAGAATTCATGAAAATGTTAGCGAAGTATTGTAATAAAGTTGAAGTAAATACTTTGAATAGTGTGAGGAAATATTATATTTGTAGTAATTGTTTACCGCGTACAAAAGTAGCCTAAATTCTCTTCTTTCTTCTTAACTGTAAAGCCAGATGACAGATATATAAAATTCCGAAGTTGAATACCGTTAAGATTCAAAGATATCTGAATTGCAGCGATATGAATTTTAAGTTTTCACCTAAGAGAAACCAAAATGATCAGGGTTTTCTACAAATGATATTTTTTCAATTCTACGAATACTTATCGACGAACTGTAACCCAAGTAAATGTATTTAACGTATAAGTATACATGGGTATTCAGATATTCAACCCAAAATTTAATATTACTGTTAGAATTTGATTTATTCTCTATGCAAAGCTGCTCTTTGAAGTTAGCAAATATTAAGACAAAGTGAAATAACAAATTATTTTAAATGTGGATCACATCTGAAGAGTTGTACAGGCAGTATCTTCTGCAAATAAAAAAAAAAATCCAAAATCTAATTTAGTAAGCAATTTTTTTTAAAAGTAATAAAAATGAGTAATTTTGAGCAATCTTAAATACTGTAATATAAAAGTTTATCAGGACTGTCGAGTCAGCTAACTGCAAAAGAATTGACCACGCTTGAATCTATAAAGCAAAATTTGAGAACATGAAATAAAAAACTCAAGAATGACTTCCTAGGCCTAAGCGATACTTAATTAATTTAGATTCAATTATACTCTGTTCTTAAAGTTAAATGAAAGTACTCAATTAAATTACTTGATAATAATGCAAGAAATAAAAGAAGGATGATGTGTCTACTAAAAAAGTCTGGGATCCACTATGTGTTAATTACTCTTCTGCAGTCTAGCCACCCAGAAAATCAATTCCAGACCATCCCGTTCAAGTGCAATGGACATATCATCAGAAATTGCCGTCTTCATATCTCGTTTTCTATATACATTTCTGTGTGAATAGTAGAATTTATCAATAATCCATATTTATATTCAAAAATTCTAATTACAATGTCTGCGTTGGTTTTATAAAATTTTAACACGTCTTCGGATGAACTTGACATTTTAATATGTCTCTTTGGTGCTTTAAGTCGAAATGTTTGTATATTTTAAACACATGATATGTTTATTTTGCCTTTCTTCAACATTTTAGATTTTTATGCTATTTGATCTTCAGTGTTCTTATGTATCTGACATATGCTGAAGATTATTTATCTAGAGCTTTATCTTGGGTATATTTATATTTTAACTTAGAACTCCTAGGTATTTTATTGACTTCAGGTTTGTTTTATTTGACTTTCTGTCTTTTGAATGAACTTGAAAAAATACGGATTTGTGTCATAAAATCTTGTTTTAGATTATGTTTTAATATATACGTTTACAGTTTTATGATTTATGTATTTCAGGTTCATTTTGTTTCATATATATTCTTATTTACCTATTAGGATTTTTCTTTAGGTTGCCACCCAAATGAGTTTTCTTTTAGTGTGTTTTTACAATAAATAAGAGTACATTATTCATGACTAGACTTCCCCCCCCCCCCCCCCCCCCCCCCCCCCCCCCCCCCCCCCCCCCCCCCCCCCCCCCCCCCCCCCCCCCCCCCCCCCCCCCCCCCCTCCTCTAGCGTTTTGCTTGTTGTTTTCATTCACTCATTAATTTTAATCACAAGTAAAGAAACCTTTAGTGAGGGAGAGGATTATCGAACAAGGCTGTAATGTCATAAATTGCCGTCGGTTTTGCGCTGTGATGTTTCTGCATAGACGGCCCCGTAGAGTTCGAGGTATCAGGGCTGTCGCCTCTAACGTCGTGAAAATCCGCCACTGGTCTTTAGTGACAAGTTTATTTGGATTCACGCCCACGGGAAGGTGCCTTCAAGTTGTGTTTCTAGCACACCCAATAATATGTTGTGAAGATTACATACTTCGCCATAGCTAGAAAGAGAAATGTTTTCGTCTTTCACTAAAAGTGATCGATTACTTTTTTTTATGTTCAGACTCATCAGGGAGTCGGTGTCCCCAACAAACAAATCCTCGGATTTAGAAATGAAATAATATTTTCGCGGTTAGAAAGATAGGACCCTTCTGCTTCATGTATTGACGCCAGTCGCATAATGCTTCTTCCGTTGTAAGCGGCAGTATGTAAAGATTCAGAATGGAAACTTTACTCGTTTTTCTGCCTTTGTAAAGGAATGGGCTTGGAAATTCTACACCCCCCCAAGCAAATATAGAGCTCTGTTATGCGAAGTGTTTTAACTGATTCTAAGAACTTGTTATCTCCTTCCTTACAATTCTATAGAGGCATAAACCAAAACAGAAAACCATGAGAAAATATTATTTTAATAAATGTAATCCGGTCGTTTGACGCTTCCTGATCTCAGCAGAGGTTACGAAATTCCATGTCCACCCGCCTCCCCTTTCACAAATCGACAAGCTAACCGGTGGTGAAAAATGCGAATTAATTGCATTAATTACTTTATATCTACACAATGATTGAGATGGAGTTGCTGCTCTTCCCTGCTAGTTATATAATTGTTCGATATCTCTTGTTCATTTGCTGCCCTTTCGGAAGTGTCGCCCCCCCCCCCTGCCTGCCACTTGGATAGATAAAATAAGCTATTTTCAAATACAAATAACTTCTTTCTCCTTTCAATTTGACGAATACTCGTATTAATTTGCGACATGTATCTCAACTGTTCTGCCCGAAACCCAACCCTGACGGAGCGATTTGGGATGCAATTTGCATTACATTTCAACAACCATCAAGGATTCAGAAAGTTAAAATAACCCTTTCCGTTATTTTAACTTTATTTGTTTAATTATTTAAAGAAAATGCACACAATATTAAGAATTCCAGTTACAGAGGTAAGACACTGTCAAAAAAAAGCCACCAAACAAAATGAATAAAAGCTGTAAACAAAGAACCTTAAAAACTTTAATGACAGATCTTTTAAAAAGGGTATGCAGACGATTATGAAACACATTATTGGGTTTGAAAGTTGTAAAACCTGAACTCCTAGAAACATTAAAATTTTATAAGAAATTTTAAAGTAGTACGCCCTACGGTGTGTTTCTGTTATAATGTTTATCCCCAAAGGTATTACTCTTCCTGTGTGAGTCTGGAACTTCTCTTCTGTTTTTTAATTTACAAATAATTGTACTATAAAAAAAAGACTAGTATAAAATATAATAGAGGATACTGTTTTTCTTTGTCGGAGCTCAAAGAAGTTTAACTGAAATTTTGTCGATACAATTGTTCAAATAAATGATGCTACTCCAAAGAATTTTGCCAAATAAGAGGCGTAGTATGTAAAGACAAAGGTATTTTCTTCCGCTAACTACCTGTTATGCTCAGTCATTATATCTGACTAAAAAAATAAAACATATTCACAATGCACTTGAGCTGTTATTTCTGAACCAAACTGATGATGACAAAATATCTGAAATTCTTAAATTAAAAGCATAACAAAAGGAGGTTTGATGTTTTGTATCAGTTAAAAAATTGAAAGTAATTGTCTCAAGAAATACTCGTTATTGGATATGGTTCACTTTAAAATATCTTCAAACATCTCTTAACATTAAATCTTTTTGTAATTTCAGGACAAAATTGATGAATATAAACTTGATGTTACTGAAAATTTTAGTTGGGAACCTATTACATGCAAGAAATTTAATAACAACTACGTAATGCCACCATAGTAGAACTTGGAAAGAAGACAAATCTCCTGTTTAAATCGGCTAAGACCTGAAACAACATATTGATAATAAATAGTAGTGTCAATGTTATATGGATGAAGAGACAAATTACCTAAGAGAAACATGGGAAAAAGCTATAAGTGGGACCTATGTAAGGATGAATGGAACATAAAATGAAATATGTGATTTTCATGCATTTTGTAATCGATGTACAAAATAATATAAAAAACTGCCAAATATTTTACACAATGTCGTTTTAACCAGCTGCAATTGTAATTGTATGAATCATATAAAATTTATTTGTCCTTTTAATATATGTTGACGCTTTCTTTCATCTCTTTTCATTACTTTATCAGAAAATTATTCGGCTAAAGGAAGAGAGGCCCCCCCCCCCACTGCATAACAAAAAATTTCACGTGCCTATCAAGTTGTAGTAGGAAAACAGGTGGACGCATATCGAATGTATTTGAAATCCCGTTTCTAAATCAGGAGTGAAAAGAATGAAACGAAAAAAGCAAAAGGAGGGGATGATGAACGAATCTAGTGGAAACGCAAATGTATCATTGATCGCTGCCTGATGAAAGTTTGGGATTATTGCAGGCCAGGCAGAAGTTCGATTTAGAAGTGACACAGAAGGAGCCTATGCTGGGCTTTGCGTCAGTCGAACTGTGTAAGCGCACAAGGCTCCACGCTAATAGATTTGCAAAACGAAAAAATTTTCTGTCTAACCTGTTTTTCCTCTAGGACCCAATGCCATCACAAATCTTATACAAAGAATTTAGATTTGAATTGGCTAAATTTTGTGGTGACTGTTCTGTGAAATTATTTTGACCTTTAAGGCTTGGTCGTCGTAATTGGGCAGGAAGAATTTTCAGATTGAAACTACTAAAAAATAATACTTGAGATCTTAGTATTGCTCTAAATAATAAAAAAAACTATATCCATTTTAGCTTTTATCGAACTGAATTAGAGGCAAACACTACAAATTATGGCAATATAATCAGCAGATTTTTAATAAAATGTAAGAAAATGAGACAAAATCACATATTGTAAAACTGATTAATTAAAAAAATTTCAACCTTTCACAATCAATACTTAAATGCTAACACGTCTGGTTGAAACTCATCTATAAGATTAACAGCAACCTTTTGCTTAGGGCTTACAGCATTGCTATCAAACTGAAATATCTACTACGCAACCCATATTTGCAGTTTCTAAATAACCTTCTGTATTCTTGTAATTTCAATCCAACAAAAGGTCCATGACCAGGACGAGTTGATGCTTGCTTCCTTTTTAAGGTTTCCTTGGCAACAATGACAACCGTTGTCGACGAGAGCCTGAAATAATCCATTTTTTGAAACAATAAGCAACTGAACGGAAGTATAACAGAAGATGGCGGCAACCTTTGAGACCCATTATCTCCAAGACTATTAAAGCTGGAAGAAAAATAAAAGTTTGTGTTTGTTGGAAATTTTACGCTTTTTAGTTTGTTGAATCATTTGTAATTTGAAAACTGAATAGTTTTCGATATATTTAGGAAAAACTAAAAAGGGGAATGAAATCCTAGATGGCGCCGAGACTCATCCCCCCCAGGACCGGGAATTTTAAGTATGTTCATCATAAGCGCCTCACAAACACGTGTACCAATTTTCAAAACTATATGATTTAATGTTCTTTTCGTCCCCATTTTGAACCTTCGTTGACTGGAAATAGAAGAAAAGAGAAAAAATTTTGTCTTTCCGCTCTTGCGACCTATTAACCATTCGCTGTCAGCTCTTCACAGGGAATCGGTTAACTCAAGAAACAGAAACGAACGAATTCAGAGATACAACTATATTTCTTTCAAGGACTCGGGTAAGACAGAATCTTCTTAAAGCATTTCTTATATGTATGGACAGTAAGCGACTCAAGTAAAACTTTCTGAAATAAATGCGGTATGCAAAGATTCAGAAGAATTCAGATAGTCTGTTCCTTTGTTGTATATATTTTCATGATAGAAGGGTCTTGGCTTAGTTTGTTTTATCCCACAGTACCTTTTGTCGACCAGTGAGGGACATGCTTTTCAAGTATCATTTTAATTGCTCCAACCGTTTGAAAATGATGCTGAAACAAGCATACACACAAAGAATAACGCGGACAAGTTGAATACACGAGGCAGCTGGGTATCGCTTAATTTTTTTTTTTAAATATGGAATAGTTTTCGAGATATTTATTAAAAACTGAAAAAAGGTGGATGAAATCCCAGATGAGCTCACCCGTCGGTACCGTGCATTTTTAGTATGTTCATCATAAGCCCCTCACGAACATGTGTACCAATTTCCAAAACTATATTATTTTTTGTTTTTTTCAAACCCTTCGTTTATTGGACTACTAGCAAGCATGTAATCTTCTCTGTCACGTTGGGGGTTGCCAAGAACCTAACCTGCCGACACTTCGGAGAGAGCGCGGAATCGAAACATAGACCTAGGGTTAGTAAAATTTTTACCTCGACCTTCTTCAGTAAAAAAATCCTCGTTCCATTTTTAATTTTAAAAAATGTTCACGACATCAGCTATACTTCCATTTCAAAACAATACAAATATCGTATCATTTTTAAGATTAGCTATTAAAAAAATGCAATTATTCGCATCCTCGTGCACTTCATATATTTTTAACTTACGTTATTAATTTGACTCTTAAGCCCCGACAAATATATTAAATGACAACAGAATTTTTATAGTTTCCGTAAATAAAAATTTATATTTAATTTAAATTAATTTTTGTTATAATGATACGAATACTTAGCTATTCGTAATTTGCGTGGAATAGAATATTCCTTCATATTGTTCTCACGTACGCTCACTAACAATTTCTTGATAGAGTCGTTAATATTTTTTCTGGCTTTTAATGTTCTCAATGATAACGACTTCATTAAAAGCCTCTGTCCGACTTTTTTCAATCTGGGTTTAAAATGCTGAAAGCAAAAAGAAAAAAATCTCGCAGAACTTAGTCAAATTTAAAAAAATCGCTGCCGATCAGTATAACAGCTTTCAAATTCGAAACAAATTGTAAAGATCTTTGTATCAGCCTTTCACTTGGTATCATTAATATTCTGGTAAGATGAACATTTCGATAACTCTAAGCGTTTAAAGCGCGACGATGCTGTTACTTTATGATAAAAAAAAAATCATAAATAAATAAATAAAAATAGACTGAATTTTGCAAAAGGCAAGACTAGGACCTGGATTATAATACTTAAGTACCAAATTTTGTTACTCTAGCTGAATGAATCCTTCTCTGTTAGCTCTCTCACTCTCTCTTTCTTCCCCCTCTTCTTTCACTCAATCATCTTATTTTTTATAATTATTAATTCGATTTAACAATTAAAATTTTACTATAACCTTAAAATTTTAATGAATCCAACGTAGTAAATAAATGTTTTGAAAATTTTTGCTTGAAAAATAATAAAGTTAACAGAATATTCCCAACTCACGCTAAAACGCTAGGAAACTCTTTTTTTCCCATCTGGAATATTTTACTCCGAGAAATTAAACTCCATCGTTACTTAAGTGTTTTCTTTTGTTAAACAGACAGATAGATTTACCCTACGCCAATCCCATTACTATGAACGAGCGCATCGAAGGAAACAGCAATGCCGGTTTCCAAATATCCACGCCACGACCACTCTTCATTGGGGTGCAAATGACAAAGCGACAAGCTCATTCAATTCACGAGCATTTTCTGCTTCAGATGTTACTTTATTTCGGAGTTGGGTCCACAGAAAGCTCGAAAGCTTCCAACCCGACACCCCCTCTATCCCCCCCCCAGGGAGGAGCAGCCCACTCCTAAACATCCAGCTCAGGGTTGCCATATTGGCCTTTTGAAGGCCAATTTCTGGAAATTTAGCCCTTTTTCAAAGCTCTTTATTTTAGAAATTTTCATTTCGGCTTAAATTCATTTTTGGCTATTTTTTGGCCTTATTTTTGACTATGTCTTTTGAACGATGCTTAATAAATAACGTTACTATTTTTAAAAAATCTTTTGATGTGAAACTTTTCCAATCGGACCACATTGAGCTGTGAAGTGAAGTAGTTCTTGGATAGAAAGGTTTCTGACCTGTTTCTTCAGACTGTATTAGCCAGACTACCTCTAGCGGAAGCTATGTTTGTCCCTGCACAGCATATAAGAACCACTTTCTCTGTATTTATTCGTTCATTTTCACTGTCAAATTCACACAAAAGCGTAAAATAATATTATCATTATTTTGAGAGAGAGGTAGAGAGAGGAATCGAAAGAAGTCATCACTAACGATGATTTAAAAAAATCCCTTTTCGGCAAGCTTGAAGGCAAAGGTAGATTCCTTTACGTTAATGTTACAAAAGTCATGAAATATTACATATTGATCCATACAGACATAGCCAATGACTTTATTGTTTCTACACATTGCAGTATTTACGCTGTCATTCTGTTTTCATGTCATTTGATTTTTTGCTATATCAAGGTTTTATCATTCCATTTTTCATTCCAAAAAGTTATGATAGATTTATCGGTCAGTACATTGGTCAATTTTTTTATATCTCAACACATAATCATTCAACAGGTAGGAATCATAAAGAAATAAACATCTCAGCAGTGCAAATATCTCCTAGATAACATTAAGCCAGCCTATCTGAAACAGTAGCAAGAAATTGACTCTTGGCACGAATGAAGAAGAACTCTAGATTTAAAAATCAATTTATTTAATCTAGGTTACAATATAATTGTGTGGACATTACTTTGTCATATGGTAAAACCACATGACATGATACACTTAAACACTACTAAAATGGGCTCATTTAGAGAACTCCCTGGTTACAAAGATAATAGTCACTAAATTCTTAACATATAAGAGAATAGAGATTATCAAACATTGTGAGTGGCAAATTGAATACATGTTTTTAAAGCATAGGATATGAATGCAGCGAATTTGAACAGCAAATTTAAATCTCCATCGACGGTTAAAACCAAATACTCAGGCAGAAAATCTCAAACAATTTTAAAGTTAAGCAGATATTTTTCAATAGCAAAAAGGATAAAGGGAACTCTTATTTAATTACTCTTATTTTTGCCTACTTTATATTGATTTTATTAAACAAATCATGGTCCCGCCATGTGTAGTTAAATATCAAATTAAAGTATTCTGCCAAAAAAACCTATTATCAAATTAACTATTAAAATTATTTGATTAATTAAAATTAACTATCTACTTAATTGTTACAAAACTCCACTAAAACCTTTTTTATGCCTTATACTATATGCCAGCAATCTTTATCTTATGATTATCTAATAATTATATTAATTTAAATAAAAGTCACTGTGGCTATGTATGTATGTTCCAATTCTCCTACTAAACCACTGGACTGATCTCAATCAAACTTTTCAAACTCTTTATTTAAGAAAAGAGAAAGGTCACCTTCAACGTTTCAAAGCCTAAAAGATGCTTAAAATTTCACTTAATTAAAAATTAAGCAAGGCGTTTTTCCGCAATGTCTTTCATTTCCATAAATTTGTTTCTCTCATTTTAATATTTTTTCAAAATTAATTTTATTCTGAATTCGTAATAATATTCTTGTTGATCTGTTTCCAGAAGGAAGAATGCTAAAAGCAAATTTTAAAAGTAGACGATTTAACAATTTATATCGGGACCAGCTATTAATTTATTTTCACGCTTTAAATTAATGAATAATTAAATAGTTAATTTAATTGTTTGAAAATATTCATTAAAACCTTTCATTGACTTTAGTAATTGTTAACAAAATTTGAAGTACCTATATAACAAATAATAACGTATGAAGAAAACGGATGTTTTTAAAAATTGTCTGGTTCAATTGATATTCTCATTTTAATTAAAAGCGTTTTAGATCAGAAAAGTAATTTGTGTATTATAATATTTATACAATAGTAATTTTTACATTAAAAATATTAAACATGAAAACATTTTAATCCGGAGCAAAGCCATGTATATCAATTAACAGTTATAATTAACAAAATTTAACTAAGATATTAACTATAAATTAATTAAATTAATTAGTCATAAATTAACTATATATTATACCGTATAAAAAGTGAAGGTGAATGCGGTTGATGGGAACTCATAACTTCTAAATAATTCTTGCTGTCAAAAAACTTTCAATATAAAAGTAGTTTGTTATGATATGGTGATAATTACCCTTATTGAAATTTTCTTTCTCTCTTCAATCTTAACGAAGCTATGGGGAAATGATAAATTGGGAGGGGGGAGGTATTGAATATCGCTTTTCAGCTCATAACTTATAAGCAATTCTAGCAGACAAAAAACTTTTAGTATAAAAGTTGTTCGTTGTCATAAGGTGATAATTCGCCTAATTGAAAATTTTTTTCCTATCTTTAGTCGTAACAGAGCTATGGGGAAATGATAAGTTGGGGAGGAGATTGAAAATGGCTTTTTAGCTCATAACTTCTAAGAAATTGTGGCTATCAAAAAAGTTTCAGTACAAAAGTTGTTTGTTGTGATAAGGCAATAATTCGCCTAATTTGAATTTTCTTTCTATCTTGAATCGTAAGAGAATTATGGGAATATGAAATTTTCAGTCCCTCACAATTTCCACCCCCTTTGAGCTGGTTAGCCCATCTGCGAACTCGGCCGAGATTTTCACCCTCTTTACAGCATATCCGTCGCCAGTTAAAATCTAATCAAAATTACTCTAGTTATCGTGTTCACAAAATAACACGGGCCAAAGCGTTATGCATATACTTCTCTACTAATAATAATACGGAAAAGAACAGTTTGCCCTCTATTCTCATAAGTATTGTAGCTACAAGAATGAAAGAGGGTGGAAGAAACTGCAAATGACGAGAGCTTTCCAACGAGGGGTAACATGCATAGGTTAAAACGTATTTTAAGTTAGGGGGAGAGGAGGTGAAGGGTGGGAAAATCACTTTTCAGCTCATAACTTCTAAGCAATTGTAGCTATCGAAAACATTTAAATACAAAAATTGTTCGTTCTGATAAGGCAATAATTCGTCTAATTTGAATTTTCTTTCTATTTTCAATTGTAAAGGAATTATGGGAAAATGAAAATTTCCACCCCCTTTGAGCTGGATACCCCATCTACGAACTCGACCGAGATTTTCACTATCTGTACAACATATCCCAAGCTGGTTAAATTTACATCAAAATTACTCCAGTTATCGTGTTCACAAGATAACATGGGAAAAAGCGTTATACCTATATATATATATATATATATATATATATATATATATATATATATATATATATATAAACTTTTTAACGAAGGGTGGTTTTGGGTTCTAGGGGTCATGATCGATGAAGATCTGCAGAAATTTTCCGAAAGTCGTGTCATGAGAACCATTGCAATAGGTAGAATTCCTATAAGGAATCTACCTAAAAAGGAAGAAAAAGCATTTATGTCTGTTATTTCAGTGTTTATTGGAATACCTATCTCCAGCAATTTAACAAAAGTCTTAATATCAAAGCTAAGGGATAGAGAAAGGTTTCAAAAATAATATTTAAATGATGCAGCGTATTGTATTTGGGTGTCAGCTATTTAAATAACATCGAAACTAAGAGCATTGCATTTTTGATATTTTTATTATATTTCGGAAACTCAACTACCTATTATGAGTCTGAAATCAGTTTTATTTAAAATTATAGATTTTTTTTGCTGTTAGTCAATTATTATGAGTATGAAAGAACTTTAAATCTATTATAATCACAATGAAAAGTAATATAGAAAGTTATTGACATCATTAGTTGATATATTTCTCTCGTCCATTTTCTTCTGCACCTGAAAGATCAGAATTTCTTTTTTTTTTCTTCTTTTTTTGCAAGTCGTGGATGTAGATGTTCTTAGAAAAATTTCACTGAAATTTTATTGTAATAAAGAAGTATTATACACATATCAATCTAGTGTGATTCCTTTTCATGAAGAGTTGCCTTTTTTTAATAACAAATGAGGGTAAAACAATTGTTTTAACAAATTTTTAAAAGTTGGCCTTTTTGGTCTTATTTTAATGACTGTTTGGCCTTATTTTGCCATTCTGATGTGGCAACGATGATCCAGCTCCCCAAGAAGGCAGTGTATCTCTGGGCAGGCGAATGGCTAGGTACAGACAAGTCCGAACGTGTATTGCGCATCATCCTATCCGAAGCCGCTTCCACATAGGTCGCCCTTGGCTGCGGCCCCTCGCATTCTTTTGGCAAACGGATGGGAGAACAGTGGTGAATCAAAGATTTTGGTATGGGGGAAGGGGTGGTTATTAAAATTTTTGTATCGTCGTAACGAATATCAAACCTCATGGGTTATATAAACCAAAACAATTTAACTTTACAAACTTTACTCACCTGGAAATAGGTATCACAAAATCTCTATAATACTTTTGATAGTTAAATGAAAGACCCAATGAAATAAAGAGCCCGAAAAAAAACATAAGAAAGGCGCAGTTCGGGTCCGCGCAGTAGATTTTCCGTGAAAACGTCAGGATAAAATCATAAAACAAGTGTTTCGTATTATTATGAAATTTATTTATCAATCTCTTTAATACAATATTTACACAGAGTAGTATAATGGTTACAGAATAGATAGATCACAAGCTACCACACACCCTTGCTACATGCGATAAACTTGTGATTTATCTATTCTGTAACCATTATAATACTCTGCGTAAATATTGTTTTAAAGAGACTGATAATTGAATATCATATTAATACGAGACACTTGTTTTATGATTTTATCCCGACGTTTTCACGAAAAATCTATGACGCGTACCCGAAAAAACTGCGGTTTTCTTTTTTCATTTCATTTTCGACGCTGCCGTAGCTCTCTCATTCGCTCGGCACTGGAATTTTTAGGCTTCTTGGAATCCTTTTCACGTGAGCTTTCCTCTGACTTGCGCTTTCTACAATTCCGAGCACACTTACGAGACATATAAGGCGACATCTGTTACGAGTTTGTAATTTTCAATTTCTTACAGATTTTAACTTATATTCTGATAAAAAATTTTATTGTCTCACTTTAGTTTCATGTAATGTTCCTCAAGGTTTTTAAAATGACACCAGAATCAACCTCCTAGCTAAACGCGTTTCCACGCTACACTTATTTATAACCTTGCATAAAGCTAATTCTTAATAATCACGCGCATGCGCCTACACTGGTACGATGACGTGACAGGCAAAACAAACTCTTACAGATATGATCTATTCGTTGTGGGGTCAACCATTCTTCTCGCATTATTAGTCTCGTAGTTATTTGCGATTCAAATCCGACGGTATTTTGTCACTCAAGAAAGTTCGACCGACTATCACTGTAACGAGCGGAAAGACGTTTTCACGTCAAAATGTTTTCGACCTCGTCAACTCCTGCAAAACTGAAAAATATTCGAGCCTGTCAAGCCAGGAAGCAATGTTGCCATTTTTTAAAAGGAGATTAAGAACGAACAAACATTTGTAGTTATTTTAAATAAAATCAAGAATTCTGGTTTAGCTCTGAGGGATCTGCAGCCCCATATCTTCCCCCTGGATTCGACACTGTGGTAGATCGAGTTAGGAAATTCCCAAAATCAGTGGTAAAATAGTTCTAATAAAAATTGTGCTAAAATATTAGTCTCATTTGTTGCCCCCATTTACCAGTGTCTAAAATAAAAAATAAATAAATAAATTTACAATTGAAACTGAGAAACAATTTATCGCATTAAAATTTAAAAGTTCAAAGGTTATGCGATCTTCGTGATACGTTGAAAAAACTTTTTTCTTTTTCATATTTAAAAAAAAATCATATAGAAAAAAAATGCAACAGTTTTGAAAAAAAGAATTTGTACTGAAACTGCAATCCCTAATATTTGCTGAGAATTCCAGCACGCTATGAAAACTGTTTTAAATATGTTCAAATCAAATCATTATGTTTGCTTAAACAAACACAAAATTTTAACAAATGGATACTAGCTTACATATTTGCTGTTGCTAAAATCTTTCTATAAAGCCAAATGTATTCTATTCTCTTGTATATGCTAGGATATTTTTGAAATTTGTGGCGATTGAAAGAAATTCTGAATGTGATTTTAATTGTGTTTTACTTTTCTTTAATTACTTCAATTCTTTTCCATGCATTAATTATGGACGGTTTCTACCGGCTAAGTGAGAGGGAAATCGCTTTCCCTGGGGGTATAGTAATGTGGGGGTTGTGTTACCTCCCACCAATGATAGTACGTACCTCCTTCGGGAGGGGTCGGGCCGTGGCCCGGTGATGGGCTACAAGGACTCCGACCTCAGTACTCGAGCTATTGCAGCGGCTGTCATTCAGTACCCCGGGTCTTTCCGCGTGACATCGGTAACACGGTTTGCGGTTATCCTGAAAGAGGCTGTTTCCATTTTCTGTGAAATTCAAAAGCTTTTTTACCTTTCACTTAAAATCAATTCTTCTAATATTACATATGAATTTAAATATTTATCTTTTTATTCTGTCGAATTTTTCTAGCAATTAACCTAAAATTTTGAAATTTTAATGGCAATCATTGTCATAAGTTATTCCCGTGTTTGAAGCTTGAATAGGAATTGTAATACACTTGTTCCGCACTTAAGTGTTGCATGTGTTTTTTGAAAAAAAGATCTAAGGAGAAATTTGAAATTGCATTATAATTGGAGTGAGTTTCGTCTTTTTGGAATTAGTAAAATGATTTAAAAAACAAATTTTTTGCATTAACTATCTCTAAAATGAAAAAAAAACTTCTAATAAGAGCTTCATTTTAAAATTAAGCAGATTAAAACAAGAAGAAACGTAAGATTTCAACTTCAAATAATGGAGTGTTTTCCTACATTTTTCTACTTTTATAGTAAACTCATACAAATAAGACATTTTTTCAAATAAAGAAAAATCCCTATTTATTGTACTTTTATTCATCTGTATATTAATGTAAAAGTTAATTTTGAATGTTTTATTATCGTTATTTCATCCTTATTGTTATCAGTAACTCTCTTTTGGTTATTATCAGGAAATTCTTTCGGATATTGGGTTCAAAGTTTCCAAAAAGAAGAAAAATGTATGGTGCCCTTAAAAGTTAATGAACGTTTTCATATTGAAAATCTGCTTTCATCCGTCCTCTTTCTATTTTTTTTGTTTCGAATATAATTTGAAATCTAAATTAAAATTAGTTATATACTAATAGAACAAAACCCAACTTTTTGCGAAACTATTTCTAGATTGATTTTTAAATTAGTTACCTAAATTTACCATTTAAATTTAATTAAAATTTGAAGGCGCGTGTTTGAACCAAATGAAATTCAAAATAATGTTTTTTACACTTTTAGATTGTTAGTTTCTACCTATTACGCTTGGCTGTGCTGAGAATAATTTTTGATGCTATAAGTAGAAAAAATATTTGAGCGTAAGGAATGCTGCACTTTTGATCCGATCCCAAATTATGCGAGATATTTAAAATAATCAGACGGTTCTTGACAATGTGATAATTAATTTTATAATCAATTCAATAAAAGCTGTCGCTTGGGAAAATAACATTTGCAAAAGCCATTTGAGATTTAAATTTTTTTCTTTTCATATTGATTTTCTATTTTCACGAGTTCAATAATTTTTGCGAGCCAACAGTGAAGTAATTGGATAAGCTTTCTCGAATAAAGATTATCTTTAAATATTTATCTCAATAATTACGTTGTGATGTAACAATCATAGAAAATATAATTTTGATCATATTGTATACTGTATTAGGGAAGGATTCTAAAAATGTTCCTGTTCTATAGAAATAATAAACATAATGATACTCTCGCAAACGTTTTATTATCCCTGTAAACTGAATACACTGAGATAAAATGACATTAAATATGCATAATCATAATAGTGATAGAATAATTACAATACGTACTAAGATTCAAACAAATTATTCTATATCATCAGTGTTTAAAACTGAGTCAGTAAATCGACGATAGAATCTCATTCAGCATTTTTTTCAAAATTAGAATGTTTACATTTTGAATTACAATTGACTCTAAATTCAAGTAAAAATGCTGGAATTTCTTCGATGTTTCAAAAGTAGAATTTAGATTATAAAATTTGCACGCATCAGCTTTTAAAACTCATTCTGACATTATCTTTATCTATTACATATTATTAAAAATTATTTAGTGTTTGAAGTGTGCTGAAGTGAAGTGAAGCCATGAACGTTTGTATTAGTTAAAAGACTGTATTGTAGATCTGACTTTCGCAATGCTGTAAAAAATATTCTCAATGAAAGCTTCGTAAAGAAAAGAAGTAGATCAATATTTTTTTGAAAATAAGAACTCCTTTAATTTTTCATTGTTCATAAAGCGTAACTTTATTTTGATCGAAATGTTTTTATTCATTTCCATTCATGAAATTGGTTTTGTTTTATTACTAATTTTTCTTAATGCCTTCCAAGTTTTGATTTTTACTGTTCTCTCATTATTTTCTAAGCTCTGTTAAAAATGCTTAACTTCGCAAGTCACACTATCTTCCAATTTCCAACTGAAAATAAAGTCAAATATAATATTATACTTTGTCGTTCCTGCACGTTTCCTTATTAGACACCATCAAACATACTTTTTATGTCGGCGAAGTTCATCACTAGATTTGGCATTTTGTGAATCTCAGAACAGCCCCCCCACACACACACACTTCCCCAGGAGTGAGATTTTCACCACATCCCTGAAAATTAATATTTTAAACGTAGATGCGTCGCTGCGAGAATACTTCCCAAAACTTTCCCTCCTAAATTTCGAAATTCTTTTAAACAAATAGGACCAGAAACATGAAAAGGATTCCGATGCGACGACAAGACGAAGATGAAAGACAATATGCATTCCACAAAAGCAGTGCGCATACCTGATTCTACCTACCAAGAATGCTCTGAACTTGAGATCAAGAAATTGCTTTTACGCGATCTGGGCATATAATAATTCCGGAGGGAAGCGAAAATAGTTTTTACTTAGGCCTAGAGTGGCATCCTCTGTTTACCAAAGCTGACGATGACTCGATGGGATATTCGGGGTAATTACTTAATGGAATGATAGGCTTGTGTGAATTCAAGTCACTGCAATCGCTCAACGGCATGAAAGACGAAGAATTGGCATATTGGAGGCTGCTTCCCATTGTTTGCAGAAGTGCAATATTCGCCCGAGCGAGGCAATTTAAAAGATTCCTTTGTGTGCCTGCGATTTCGGAGAAATAAATTTTTAATATTTAAGGATGGGAGCAAAACTTAGGAATTGGTGGTATTCAGATTTTGCAAGGTATTCAGTAGAATGTTAGTTCTAACAGAAGCTAAAGTGTTTTTTTAACTGAATACCTGCACGTGATTAACTCAAAATAATATCTAGGTTGAAAATGTTCTGTTTTTGCAAATATTGCAGTGCGAGCTGGGCTACCCGGCTTTTCCCAAGCTTTGCGTAGGATAAAATGCTTCATTTAAAGGCTTTATATTCTTATTTTTTGCGTGTGTAGAAGATGGCAATAAAATTGGAATTTCTTAATGAGAATGGGTAAAGCATGTGGAATTACTGATTAGAATCACTAATAATACAAATTAACATAAATGTAGGAATTATAACTATAACAATAAAAAATCATTTAAAATATAAATAAATCTTTATCTCTTCTAATAATAAAGGAGAGTGTGTGTTAGCGTGAATGTGATTTGTCTCTCTAAGTAGCAGACTGCTGGCCGTAGAGCTACGAAATTGGAACAAAGATACTTTTGAAGGTTGGCATTTGAACCTCGATGATGTTTTGGGGAAATTTTAATTAAAATATTTATTAATTAAACATTAAGTTAAGCTTAACTTTCGGTTGACAATTTCGGAACATATTATAGCCCAGAAATGACATCTACGCCCAATTAGCTTTTATGTGATACCAATTTATTTACCGTACAATATTTTCTGTAATTTTAATAAATTTTAAATATATTTTAAGTATATATTACTTTTCTACTTTTAATTATTGTTATGAGATTCAAACATTTTTATTTGTAACCACAAGTAATTTATCCTTGCTATTTCATCCATAGTTGATAGCCAAAATATAAAAAAAATATGGTTTTTTTGTATATTGTATTATTGGATTGTTGGAACACAGAAATGACGATTCCCACTGAAAAAGCTTATTTCGTATTTTGGCACTTTGAAATCAAAGATATCACTATAGTCTAAAAAGAGTTGTGAAAAATACCAAAAAAAATCCCTCCATCTCGCAATAGTATTTTGATTCGGCAAACGGAAAATTTTAGAAAGTGCAGACGTTTTCGATAGAGAAAGAAGCGGCTGACCTAGTACATCTAAAAGTCAACGAGTTGCTTTAACGCATAAACTCAGATGCTGATTTCTTACGGCCTATTCTCTTTACAGGCGAAGCAACCATCCATTTGTCTGGAAAGGCCAATTGGCAAAGCAAGAGAATATGGAGATCGATTTATCACATCAAGTTCTAAAAATGCGCGATAGTCCAAAACTTCGTGTGTGGTGTGATATAATGTCCAAACGTGTCTTTCATTGGCCAAATCTTTTTCGCTGAATCTACAGAGGTTTACCTGTGTATGATCTAAGAATTCTCCTCAGATTTTCCATTTGCATCGAAACATTGTTTTAGTAACAGTATGATGCACCTCCACACTGAGATAAAATTGTAAGAGTTTATTTGAATGAGGAGTTTCCTGCGAGATGGCTCATTGCTATGGCCAGCCTAGACGTAACTCCTCTTGATTTCCTTTGTGGTTACGGCAAGGACAAAGAGTACGCTTCTTCTGTGGCTAGCACTGAAGACCTGAAGACAAGAACTGCTCATGCAGACTCTCCCACAATCGATGCCAGCAGACAACACGTGGATTGAATTAGAGTACCGTTTGGATGTGGTTCCTTCTGCGAAAGGCGCAGACATTGAAATATGGTAGTGGACAATATAAATGTTTTGTTACTGCTTGAGATGAAAAAAATTATCTGCAAATGCTTGTATCTAGTCTTTTGCTGCTTTTGAGTTACCGCGACATCAACGGGCAAAATTAAGAACTATTTTTTTTTTCATATCAGAAAAAAAATTTAGACCATGAGAAGAATTTTAGTGCAAACCAAACACTTCTATGTCAATTACATGGTTTTATAATTATTTTTAAAATGTGTCAAACTTTTGGTTTACCCCGTACTTTAATTCAGCTTAGCGAAAACAGAAGCAATTATTCGTTGTGAAGAAAACCAAATGCCGTCTTATAGATTTCGGGTACACAATTGAAAAATTGTACCTAATAACTTGTGAGAGAAATTGAACCAACGACAATCCGTTGCATAGCATACTTTAAGAAAATAATAATTAATTTTGGGAAAATGCAGATTTAGAATTTTTTTTGTTAATGACCAGGTCAAACCATGCATATTTCTAAATGCGAATTATGGAGTGGAGTCGCTTAAATTACTGCTCAAGATTATTAACATAGGAGAAACTGAATATCTTACATTTAACTATTGATTCTAGAATAAAATTAAAGTTTGGTTTATAATTTACAACTGAAGTATAATTTTATTTATATTAAATTTATAGCGGGTACTAAGTCGACATATTGTGTTCAGGATTTGCATTAAATGCCGTAAATATAGAGTAGAAAGAATGCTTTGAGGAAACAAAGATCTATTCACATTTAAAGATCATAATATGTCTATATATTTCTTGATGTCGGCAAAGAGATGTAGGTAGGTAAGTAGAGATAATTAGAAAAGTTTAAAATAATCACATTTAGAGACATAATATATCTATATATTCCTTTGAAGTAGGCGTAGAAATGTAGGTACAAGTAAAGATAATTAGAAAAGATTAAAATTAATTTGAGAGGGGTATTTTCGAAGAATAAGCATTTCGAAGCTGTTTACTTTCAGCCACAAAATGAGGCATAAGTTTATCATTAAAAGTGAAAATAGGAAAAAAGAACTTATTGTAGAATATCTGAAATAATTGGGTTTTTTTTATCATTTGAAACAGTAAAAAACAGTTGAATGCAAAACGGAGTTCTTTAAAAAAATAATTGGTTTTATCTTTCCTTGTTAGTGGAAATGGCTTTAAAAAATTATAATTAGGTTGCGATTTCATTAAAATCAATCTCAGTCTAACCTTTCAGCCAATCAATCGAATTCTTGTCACCAATCTAGTAAGACTACACTTGTACATACATCTCTTGTTATTGCATTAGAAATAATCTTTCAGCCAATAAATCGAATTTTTGTCACCAATATAGTAAGATTACACTTGTACATCTCTTGTTATTGCATTAGAAATAATCTTTCAGACAATCAATCAAATTCTTGCCATGAATGTAGTAAACTTAACGCCTAAAGAATGCGAATAGTTTTGAAGATTTTGCACTTGTATATCGATTGTTATTACATTAAAAATAACCTTCAATCGCAGTGTAACCTTTAAGCAAATCAATCATATTTTTGCCATGAATCTAGTTAAATTAACCCTTTTTCAATGGCTTATTTCATTATCTCATTGCTCTATAATCAATGACAATCTGAGTATACTGGAAACGCTAAACGTACTATAAGCCAGTCTTGGCGAAGTAGTTCGGATTACAGTAGTGATGACTGAAAAGCAAATTGACATAATTGAACAAAGTTTAGTCTCACATATCAATAACGGATCTTTCGGAACGATAATACCCTATATTTAAGACAAAACTCATTTTTAACACCTCGGGAAATTAGTGCAGTAGAAATAAAAAGAGATTGTAACAAATGAATGATTGATAAAAACTAAATATTTTCCAGATTTAAAGCAAAATTTTTATCATTATTTTAATCGCTCTACATAAAAGAGTTAATTTGCAATATTTAGTATAGTCAGAATTGTCTTGACCAATAAAAGACAAATATCACGATTTTAAAATAAGTATTTGCTTCAAAATTCAATTCAAACTGAACTTCCATTCATTATTATGTTCAAGTCAAGAATGTGTGGTTCAAATTAAGGGCATCTAACTAAGTTTAGAATTTTAAAAAAAATCTTATTTAATCACTAGCATCTACTGGTAATTTTCATTTGCATATATTTTCAGAACTTTTTTTAGATCTACCAAAATAAATCCTGCTTTCTTAAGCAATTAATGCAACAAAAATAAAGTAAAAATATTAAATTTTGTGGAGTCCTTAAATAAATATTTTTTTAATATAGTAAGAGAATTTAGAAAAATGGGAAATAAAATTGAGTAGAGTAAGAGAAAATGGCAATTTTTAAATTACAAATGACCATAAAGACTTAATTTTAATCCTTAAAAAGATTTAATAAATAATATATATTGATCATATAACTTTAATAAATAAAGCAATAATTGTGTTTAAAGAAGATCTTTAAATAATTCCAATAAATAAGTAGATAATTTTAATAAACAAACAGAAATCAGTATTATGAAAACGACAATAGTAAAATAAAACTTCAAACTAAACATTACAATTCGCTTTTAAAAAGTACAAAGGTATTTAAAAAGCCGAGAAAGTTTTGTGACACGCGACATGCAAATGCAAAAGTTGTTCAAAAAACTTTACAGCATAGACCGTTGCTCTTAGAGATAACAAATATAGTTCATTCTTGGGTAGTAGTTGCTCACTACGAAAGGGTAAAATCCTCATTATATACTGCAGGATATGATGTTATTTATTCATTGTCCATTACAGTATCTACTGATAGATTTCTCTGACCTGATTCAACGACTTTTATGTTGCGGCCTCATCTATTGTTAAATCCCAATGATTATCATTCTCCATCAGTCCTTTCTTCTCATACGCCTCTCTGAATGTCTATAATTCTTGCAGATTATGTTTTGTAAGGTCACTAAAAGCATTCGCACTTGGTGTAACAACAATCCTAAACAAAGAAAACATTCCCTATTGCTTGTATATACTGTATGTCGTCCCAATCAGTAGGTTTATCAGTGCATCATTCTTAACTTGCTAGTGAGATGTATACGCCAGTATCTTGCTATTAGAATGTACACCAACAGTTTTGCTTTATTGTTGTACGCCAAGCAGTATCTTTCTAGTGATGTACTACCAACGGTATCTTGCTAGTGAATGTACGACCCAACAGTATCTTGTAGTGGTCTCATGCCAAGGTATCACTTTGTAGTGAATGTACATGCCAAGTTTCTTGCTAGTGGTCTGCATGCCAACGTTTTGTTGCTAGGAATGTATGTCAACTTATCTTGCTCGTGAATTATTATCTGCTCATAACTGATTTATTATATATGAAAGTCATTCACTTTCTTTAAAGGGGTATATCGACCGGGAACTAGGTAGCAATAATTTCTGCACCGTAGTAACATGTTAAAATCACTGCACATGCAAATCACTAAGTATATTGAGGTAGAGAAAAGTTCATGTAGGTTACTGTTCCGAAGCTGGAAAGTTGCTTCCCTGACGAAGTATTGGTGACAAATTTGACGCCTAGCGACAAACCTACTAGAGCTTTTACTTGGTGACTTGGCGAGATGTTGGCGACAAAGGTCTTCTGAAAAGTCCTGAGTAGTCCCTATCTCTAGCAAGAAATATCAAGAACATTCTACAGATTACTTCTTTTTCTACTTATTGGGTCACTTCGGTTGAAAAGCAATCAATCTAAATTAAAGAGTCATTGGAGACATGTCGGCAAAGTAAGATGGTGAGCTAGGAAACATTTGAGCTTTGGAAATGTCTGTGTCTTAGATTTATTGGTGATCTCTTGTTGGTTATAAAGCTGTTCATTTTAATTACCTGTGCGTAATGTCCTGAAATTTTGCGGGAATAAAATTTTATCGTGCTATTCTGCATTCACAGTACATCCACCAGGCAATTTTGCAACAGTTCTTGTTTGAGTTGATTAGAGGCATTTTTAAAGTGGTTTCCCGCACCTGTTATTCTAAAATTCAGCGGATTGCGATGCGTCATAAATGTCAGCATCAGCACAGCTAATTCATCATCATGCCAGCAGAGCGATATCACGTGTTGTAAAATGTTCACCGGGATGAAAGCTGCTCTTCATTTATCAGTGATGGAGGTTATATCACCTTTCATGTTCTCTTCTTGGTCGGTCTATTAATGTGAATAACTGATTTACAGGGTGTCAATAAAGGACTCCCTCATTTAAAATTAAATAACTCGGCAACGGATATCGATAGAAAGACGAAACCAGTGATATGCTTAGAGTCTGACGAAACCGTAAAATCTGATTAAAGTTTCCAAATAGTGATTATAAATGTTGCCGACAGGTAACGCTGCAGGTTGTAATGGAACCTAATGAATCCAGATAAGAAATCTATAAACTGTTCTTGGCAAGCACGAAAAATGCCTAATTTAGTCGATGGATGTATTGCAGACGATTCTTGCAAATGAGGTTTAGGGTTTCTTCACCGAAATCTGAGACTGTGATTTACAGACGGCTGACAGCATACCTATCAGCACATTTATAACTAATTTTAAGAGCTTTAACTATCAATTCTACAACTTTCAGCTAAAGCATATCACTGAATATTCATTATCGATCCCGATTAGAAGTTACACAAATGAGAGTCACTTAGATAGAGCACCTAATAATAATCTCTCGCATTATTTCTCCAGCTTGTTGCTTCTTATGTATTTATCACTATTAGTAGAAATCGTCCTTAAAAGAGTGGTATGCACCAAGAAGATGGTAAATCGTAGGAAAGAAGTTGAAACCTAGATTATTTTTAAAGATTAATAAATTGGTTGTTTTATGCAGCATTCTTTGGATATATTCAGAACAAATTTCTTTTGCCGACTTAAATGTTGTGCACCGATTCGCACCAGTTTTATTTTTTGTTTTTTTTTTTTGTTTCCAAGCCTATGAAGAAAATTTGCTAAGAAGATTTTTTCTGCTGATTACTTATCAGGAACCAGAACAGTTTCGTAGTAAAACTTAACCTTCAGACTGTATCAGGAAAGAAACCGGGCATTATCATTTCTCGATCCACAACAAATGGGGGCTAATTCTAAAACACAAATTGCGTTTTCGAATCATGTTTAAAATGGTCGTGATTTGCTAAGATATATAAAGCTGACATTTAAGCGGTTTTCCTCTACTTAGTCAAGTATGACGGGAAGTACATTCCACCAGAATTAAATACTACTAGAAGCTTCTTCTTCACATAGGAAATGCTTTTCAATGCGCATATTTTTTATCCATTTTCAGATTTATCATTGAAATG